>PNEQ01056920.1:9844-41722 GCA_003012365.1 Medauroidea extradentata
AAAAAAAAAAAAAAAAAAAAAAAAAAAAAAAAAAAAAAAAAAAAAAAAAAAAAAAAAAAATCTGTAGCCAGAACATCAACTTTAAAAAAGTACATACTACAACAAGAAATATAAAACAGTAAGCAGAAGATATGAGAGAGTGCATTATATGGACAAGAAATGAGAAATGATGATAAAAATATAGTGTCATGCTATTGAGCTGTAGCTATTTGAATTTTTAATTAATAATACTATGTAGTACCTGCAAAAGGCATTGTAATCGTATCTGATTTCTTGTAAGATGCCCTCACTTTAGATTCCACTCTTGTTATTTTCTTTGTAAGATGCTTCTGTTTCAATTTTCTCATAATTAACATAGTTGCTATAAATGCTGTAACAGTAAAATAAATAATATTGTTATAATGTTCTTTCCTCTGTGTATATGTTATCTGTCACAACAAAAATAGTCACGACCAGGATGGAACATCCAAAACAGAAACTTTCTCATTGTACCATCTTCGTCCGTTTGCCAAATCCTGACGTGTAGACCACTCACCATGGGAGCAGGAATCTAGACTCTTCAGAAACCCAAAATTAAGTAAGGGTAAGAGTGATGAGAGAGGAAGGGATGGAGGGAGTGTATGTATGTGTAAAAAACCTAAGGTAGAAGCTAACACCATTTAAGCACATGAACTGGTAATGCCGACGCTGCCAGTGACATTAAACATTTAAAATTTCATACTAATGTTCACGTAAGATAGTGAGAAGAATGAATGGTCTGTATGAGATGACTAAAGCAGAAAAATCCTCCAGAGGAATTTAACTTCCAATGTATGGCACTATGTGTATGTTATACAAAGATGAAGGCTATCTTTCAGACACACATCAGACCATCTTGAGTGTCATAAGAACACTGAGGTGAGGTGAGCAAATCCCTTGGCAGCTACCGAGTGAGTAGCGAGGTGGCACAACAGTAAAACGTTGGACTCACATTCGAGATGATCTGGATTCTATTCCCGGTTCTGGCCATCATGATTTTGTTTTTTCATGGTTTCCCAAAATTGCTTCAGGCATGTGTTGGGATGGTCCCTTAACAAAGGCCATGGCCGACATCATTCATAGCTCCTGTCATTGTACCAAGTTGTGTGTCATCGTCTATAATGACCTCACCATCTTGATTGTTGTGCACTACAGGAAGTATTTAAAACTTATTAACAAAGCAATTTTTATCTATTTTTGCTGAGTTACTGTCATTACCACAAAAAATTGTACATTTTAGTTAGGTACAGAATTTTTCAAATAAAGAAAGCTGCAGTATTTTGTAACTTTAAACTTTTACAGGACCGTTTTATGTGGTAAAGCAGAAATATATTTCTTTGTTATTTGCTACATGAGTGAGTGAGAGATTTTGGTCAGTGCTTAACATCGAGGTCTTTAGCGCTGGTATTTGCTACATGAAGTTTTGTACTTGGTGAGAGTCAGTGCCAAGCCAGCCACCATGTTTTATTCTGTAAGCTCAGAAAACATAGTGTTGCAATATTGCTTGGCAAGCCGGACAGCAAGACGTCCGAGCGGCAATCAGGTCAGCGTTGGGAAACCACGGAAGACAGCAACTCACCTGCCCCCCCCCCCTCGTGGTTGCACAATATTGAGTACAAGCATGCCGATATATGGCGTTGTTACCAAGCAAACGAGGTCTGTCTGTCGTCTGTCGTCGAGCGGTCGTCCACCAGCACTCATCAGATCAACAGCAGTGCGGTTCTCCTCCGGGGACTCGGGGTCGAGCCCCGGTGGGTGCGTGCTCGTCCGTCGATGCCGCCTCCTCATCAATCCAGCTTTCAGTAAGGTCGTCAGATCTAATTATGTGGCAGCAATTCTCAACTTAATATAATACTTTAATAATCAGTAATATTGCGCTCCCCACCTAATAAATAGATCATATTGTAACCTATTTTGTATTCAGAGTACCTGCCATTGTAGTATAGTAAATACCCGTTTAACCATAACTGTCTTAGTCATTTAACCCTAAATAATATCTAAATAAACCCACAGTGTAGCTACCATCTGAGTGAAACCCCCCAACTAATAATAACTTAGGAACCCCCAATATAATAACGACATACAAAATAAATCATTTTGTAACAATGGTGGAGGCGCCGGGTAAAAGATAAGACTGAAACTGTACACAAAAAAATTTTATTAGGTAGTAGTTAGTAGTATATAACCATGTGTAATTTCTTGTTTTATAATAGTATATTCTGTTTCAGCGAACCTATTGTAATCGTAATACTCCATTTGTAAGAGGGGAGCGGTATTGTTTTCAATTATTATTTACAATTAATAATGTTAAATCTAATATTTTTGCCTTTTCATAACTTATATGATGAGACTATAGCTTCTAATGGATAGTTTTCAAATTAGTTGCCACATATATACAAAACATTTAGTACAGCTGGCGCGATTCCCGATACCACACTCGTTGTGTCTGCCGCGGTCGTGTGGAAGAATTATGCACGCCTTGCACAAGTTCAAGGACTCACTGGCCAACCTTAGTTCAGCAGAGTACAGCTGATGCTTGTATACAGACTGTCAACGTCAAGGAGGCAGTTCCTTCACAGTAGGCTTAGGTGTAAGACTTAATTTCTGTGAATTCTAAGCATTCTGGGAATGTAGTAAATTATGACATCAATTATTAGTACCTAAAATCAGCACCATGCACTGGATATCATTCCATCTTCAATACAGTACTGCATCCATACACAAGGTAAATGTTATCCCTAATATGGGTTTTTTTTAGTTGTGCGAGTATAGAGGGTCTTGACACAGTATGGCAGTTAAAAGCATAGGTGATAGCTTATTACTATTCATTTTGGAGATGATTTAAATAAAAGTGAATATGTTTTAATTTCATCGTTAGAAAGCTTGAGCAAAGTAAACCAAAAGTAAGGTCTAACAATTAATATGGGGAAAAACTGAATATTTTGTAGTTGGAGGTATATATCGATATTTGGTAGGTAATCAAGAAATAATTAAACATGTTAATTCCTACTAAAGATGGTACCAGTAGTAGTGCAGTTGTAAATAGTATATTTAATGATAAATATGTGAGAGATTTTTGGTCACCACTCAACATGAAGGTCTTTAGCGCTGGTGAGGTGTGACATGAGGTGAGAGTGGAACGGCACCGGAATGATAAAGGTGGGAGAAATGGGAGATCCCTGAGATAACCAGCTGACCAGTGGCATCGTCCGGCACGATTCCCACATGTGAAAATCTGGGGACTTACTCCGTCGAGAATCGAACCCGGATCGCCTTGGTGGGTGGCGAATGGTGTGACCATTCGGCCACCGTGGCTCCAGAAAATATGTAACCAAGTAATTGAAGCAGCTGTAATGGGATGCACAGATCAGGCAAGAAACTAAAGTGAGTTTAAAAAACTAGTTGTTTATTTATTTCAGTGGGTTTTACGTCACATTGACAGGGAGGTCATTACAGACAGACACAATGTTACGTAAGGCCAAGAACTGGGAGAGGAATCAGCCATGACATATGGTAAAGAACCATCCCAGCAATCATCTGGAGCAGTTTTGGGAAAAGCCAGGAAAACTGAAATCATGTTGGCCGGAGCAGGGATCATATCTGGGTTCTCCCCAAACACGAATCCAACATAATACCATTGTGACACCTTGCTTGGATACAAAACTGTCATTGGAAATTTGGCAAGTTATAGAAATGAAGTATGCGATTGAAGAGAAAGTGTGTGAAGAAGTTGTTTTTGGAAATGGGATTTTGGAAATAGTAGTATAGGTTAACATTATTGGACCAATTAAAATGTTAAAGTGAATGTAGATACTATAATTGAAGTGGTATGGACATATCATCTTGATATTCATGCAGTAATGGTAGATAATTGAACGGGTGGTTGATATGGCATTTATTGTCAGTGAATATTTGTCTGAAAATTTCACCTTGCTTGCTGAGGGGGTGAAATGCAATATAGTCACGAGTCACATAAAGAGTGGAAGGTCACCAACAGTAAGTCCTCGATTAACGGACATTTGCTTAGCTGACATTAGTTATGAAGGACACTTCAATTTGTGCCCATTGATTCGAACTACGGACACGAAACTCGCTTTAACGGACGGTTCCGATTTGCTGCTTTAAGGAGGTAGAGAACTGTATTTCTGGACAGCCTGTACTGCTTCCTGCGAAATGTAAAGATGCACCACGCCCTGCATTATTCGGTAATACATCTGGCGATGCAGCTTTCTCCCTCTCCCCCTTGTGACCGTCTCTTCCGCACGGCACTGGGAGCCAAGTGATGCAACATGGAGTTTGGGCTTATTGGCTGTCAAGCTGTCACAGCGCATGCATAGTCACTAGAAACTATGACTTTTTTTCTTATCCTGAAATAGCACCCAAATTCCTAGTAGCTTTGTGACCGGCTAGTGTGTCATTGTTGTGACTTGCGCTCAGTTGCACTACAGGGATTTACTTTACGTACAGCTGTTTGTATGCTGGAAGTTCATAGTGGTGTTTTAAAGTTTCGTTTTGTTGAAGTTTGTATTGTTTATTACTGGTTAACATGTGCGTAGTTTATTACTGGTTGACATGTACATAGTTTATTGCTAGTTAACATTTATATAGATCATTAGTACTCGTTAAAGTTAATATTGTTTGTCACACGTTAATGTTTTCATAGATTATTGTTTGTTACGTTATGTAATCATAATCTACACTGTTCGGGAGAATGGCTACGCTACATGCAGGACCTGCTACAAAAAAATACCGATCTGTAACCCTTGAAATGAAAATGGATGTGTTGCGTCGGTATGAATCAGTTCAGAGGTGTTCAAACGACGCAAGAGCACTTCATTTGCCTAAATCTACTGTCGACACAATTAAAAAAAATTCAGACAATATTAAAGCCAGCATAAAAAATGTCACGCCATTGTGGATTGACGATAAGACTCGGAGAAATGTTAACTTTACCCGTCTAAAAATTTAATGTTAAAATAAATCATTATTCGTAGCCTACAATATTTTTCAATTTTAATGCGTTCGGACCTAGGAAAATTTTGTTCAAAGCAGTTTTTTTGAGAATGTATTCAAAACCGTTGGAGATATGGAGAATTTTATAGAGACGTTTCTTGTTTATAATTTTAATACAAATACATTTTATCCCTTAACATTTTTTCCTATGGTGCTTTGTTTTGGAAATATTAAGCAAAATGTGTACATTTTTGCAAGATTGAGGAACCTAACCTTGTTTGTTTACATTGTCTCTTGCAGGAAAGTGTGATTTACTTAACGGACGTTTCGTATAACGGACACTTTCCGGGAATGTAACCCATCCGTTAATCGAGGGCTTACTGTATATTTGTAGTAGGAGACATACAGCAACAACCCTGCTGTCGTGTGTATAACATGGTGGATGCTTTAATCTGACAAGTTACTGTGTTTGGCTCTGTGCGAGTATTGCATTGTTGACAGTTGTCAACGTAATTCAGTTACATGCTTGGCAAATAACAGCAGCATGTTACAATTTACATTAGTTACCACGTTGCCATTGCCAAGTGCATGTGACATTTGCTTGAAATAGTGGTTCATGTAAAGGATAACGGCTGCTTGCATGAGACATCATAGGTTTTTCCATGATTGCAAGATAACATGTTTTGGTATTGTAATGTGTGCATAGTATATGGATGACAGCACTTTGAACAATTGTGAAGGTGAGAAATATTTTACACTCTCAACCCACACATGTGCAGAGATCTGTTGTCCACATTATTCTTGTTTGCTCTTGACTGTGATCACTCATCCTTTCAGCCATTGAACTGGCTCATGGGAGCAAAATTCTAATTTGCGCACAAGTAGTGTTAGTCGTGAAACTCTGCAAGGGGCCCATTCAGGACTGATATCAGCGGACAATAAATGCTTGTTTTCACACTATCTACTGCATAGTCAATTCTCTACGGCTAATTTTCTAACAGTCTATGTGCGAATCCAGTAGTGCATTGATTATCCGAATACTGATCAACAGAAATATTGGCCAGCCAAAAGCCCTTCAGCTGCAAATTCATATTTGTTGGTTTTATGTTGTAATTTCTTAAACTGTAGATGTACTTTAATGTACATACTGTGTTAGTGTATGCCAAATTGTTTGGTAGATGCATGATACTTTAAAAAATTAGGTTTCCAAACATCCTCTTTCACCAATTGCTTTGGATAATCAACACTTTATTTTACGTACATACGTGTTGGATTGTATGTGTGTACAGGTATATGTATGTATATGTGTGTCGTATGCATGCTTGCATGTAAGAGATAATATGCAGTAATGACCCTTAGACGTACTGTAAACCCCCGATCTAACGACATCGGATCTAACAACGTTGGCGATCTAACGACATAATTTCCAGGAACCGTGGAATAATTAATATTTTAAAAATTTATCAAAGCTAAGCAAAGTGAAATAGATCGCACTAAAACGTTAATTAAAAATAATTATGCATACATTAAACAATAATATAATGCAGTCATCGTAAATTAGTAATATGCAGCTGTGAAACAATAAAAAAACTGTTTAAAAATGCTAGAAACTTCGGCTGGAATATAGTTGGAGCGCGCGCCGGGTGCGTAGGCTGCCCGCGCAACACTGACACATGTGAGACGTGATGACTAACGCTGCCTTATCTCCTCCTGCTCCCCCTCACTTCTCCACGCTCCGTCCTGCCTGAACTTCCCTCTCGCACTCCACCTCATGTCCTTATCTCAGCTATGCAGTTCGATACGCGACTTGGCATAGCAATGGTAATTTATGACCTTTTTTGAGGAATCATAAAAAATTCGGGTTAAAAAATTGAAAATTTAAAGAAAATCGTCCATGTTGCAATTTACTTTGTGAGTGCTGTGCTGTAAGAAACATGCTGCTAAACATAGAAACAATCCCTCCTGATTGTCCACGCCAGCCAATAAACATTCACCACCCCTCCCCCTGCCCCACGAACAAGCCAGATTGTGCTAGCGTGCATGCGCATCAACTGCCGACTGTCTGATAGTCAAGTGCAACTAGCATCTTGTCTCGTCACAAAGCAGAGACACGTGTTTGTTTTTCCTCCCCCGTTCGGCGACTCTCTTCAATGTTTCCATGTCTTGTGATAGCCCAGGGGGGTGGGGGTTGATGAGACACTTTTTTTTTTCGCCCTCAATACAACACGGCAAAAAAAAAAAAGGACCAGCAGTCTGTAAAAGAACAGCGTTATCTCATCTTTTTTCTCCTCTAGCTGCAGAATTGAGCTCGGCTTGACCTTGACAACTTCCACTGTATTTTTGATCACTCGTCATGTGGCTATGAAGCGCTGCGGAGTAAAAACAGCCTACGACACAAACACAACAGTCCCGTCGCAGTGTGCGGCATGTTGGCTGATAAGGTTTTTGTTTTATGCTCGCTCGACAGTGCAGCAATAAGAGCGACTGCAGCCAGGACGCCGAGAGCCATTTCATTTCTATTCGCAGTACAAAGCAAGTTGTTCTGTTGTGGTCTGAATGTGTTTCGCGCGAGACAAGCAGGATGAACCATGCGCGCATGAGCTGCCCGGAGGCAAGCCAAGGCCAGCGGCCCAGCCACTCCCCTCCCCCATCATACACTACCAGACCGAGCACGTCGCTCTGCCACGCACGTCACGGTGGGGGATTGTGGGATAACATTTTATTTGGAAGATACCTTTTCATCGTACTAAAATATAATTTTAATGAAAACTTTTTTATAGTCAGTAATTGTTATACATTAACTTTAAGAAAAAACAGACTTAATTTTTTTTGGGGAGGGGGGGTCAAAATTAATTTCCTCGGGACTAACGTCATTGTCGATCTAACAACATTTTTACCCGGCACTGTGCGATGTCATTAGATCGAGGGTTTACTGTAAACATGCAATTTTTTCCTAATGCACATGAAACTTCTTTAAAATCACTTTTTAATTTATAATGCCACAAAATATTTCAGTATGGGGTTTTTATTTCAATCTTTTATGCAACATGTAACGTATGCAATGTATAATACTTTTTATATTGATAGTACCCTTACTGCATAACACCACATCTATAAACATACACACGTGCATATAATGTATGTATATTTAATGAGCCAGAGAACAGGTGCTTAAAATGCAACAGGAAATTTTATACTTAATAGCCGCTGCACTTATCACCACGACCCGACTGGGTGTGTGACTTGATTCTCATTTCCAAGTGTTGACCTTCTTGTAATGATACTCCAGCAATGTGTCTTGCAGTACAATGTAGCACTCTAATAACAAGCAAGCAAAGTAATCTGCCAGAGCTGTTTGTGGCTGCATCACAAGATGATGATGGAATGTTAACTTCTAGAGTATTAGAGTTAAGCCGTTTTGGATCTCTGAATGGTTGTTAGGAAAACATTCCAGAATTAGCGTTGATATAAAGGCAGTTTTTCTCCAATGCCGGAGCTCTTTAGTTTGATTGGTTGGAATCTCATGTTAAATGAGTGCCAAGAAATAGACAAGTGCATAAGCAGATCAGCAGCACGATGTGAGTGTGACTGTGACATTGTGGGTGACAAGTAAGTTGGGGTGACTGCAAAATTAGGAATGACCAGCTACTGGAGCCTACGAGGATAAGGTCTAGGAGAAGATCGGAAAGAAATTAAGGTTGTGATGATGCACTGCGAAGTATGTGTGAAAGTAGGTAAGGAGAAACTAGTGAAACATTGGTACAGAGAGAGAGAGAGAGAAAGGGGAACATGTAAATAGTAGAACGGTTCTATGGATGGATAGTGTTTCTGGTCGTGATTTTGACTGTGTAAATACATATCTTTACATAACAGTCCATGTAAGTAGAGGTTATTAGCGAGTGGTCTTTAGTGTTGATTAAGGAATTAATTCAGCAATATTTTTTTATTTCAGTTAGATTAGGACCTCCATCCTTAAGAACCTCTTTATATATATGCACACACACATACGCACACTTATTTATTTGTGCTCCAAAGCTGAGAACACAAAGAGGATGTCCTAGAATAACACACAGGAAGATGGTGTGCTATGGCTTTAAGAAACTTATTTGGAGAGCTATAAACATTTAAAACAAAGATGCAAAAAAATTTTACTTAAATGTCCAATAGTGATTGATGCAATGATCTAAATGGCATGTAGTGTTAATAACAGAGAACAACACTATTCAATAATTAACATTAAATAGATCTATAAACCAGAATGTCTTACCTAACACGATGAGACCGACACCTAGAAATGTCACACTAAAAGATACCTCACTGCTTGAAAAGTAATCGTAAGTTTCTGGTGGAGTGCAGTTTTCAAGATCGTCTGACGTTAGCGGACGTAAATGGTAACATGGTTGTGTAATATTGTTAATTTTGCACTTGGATTTATGTGATAGCATTTTCTTGCAGTTTTCGGCAATGCTGGCTTCTGAAAAAAATAAATAAATAAATAAGGATTGGTTGTTTAAACATTTTACTATCAAAAAGTATTGATGGTAATTTTATGTCATTTTCTAATTACTACTCCAGACTGCTCCTGGTGCGCACCTGCCAGGTGCCGTATGTTCCAGTTATCGGAACTCCAGTTGGAAACATTGAGATTTTCATATTCCAATTGAGACTTGCACTCAATGGGTGCGCACCGGGAGCAGTTTTTGCCACACTGCCACAGGAGGTGGTTCTACAGTTCAGTGCAAATATGAGAGCAATCTGTGATTACGTAAGCAAAAGAAAATGTTTGCTATAGCGGAAATTATCTGACTCTTCAGCACTTGAAATAATGCTAAACAGTTTATATGGAGTAAAAGTACTGTGGTTATTTTAATAACTGTGTTTGTTGTTAAAACTATGGTAAAAATAACAGGGCCGAGTCGTTCGTAAATTTAATTACCAACTGATCAAGAACAGAAACTGGAGTAAAGCCTTATTGAGTTTTGTATAGACAGTTGTGACCATTTTTGGAATACCAAGGGACTGTTGCGTGGTGAATTAAAAGTTAATAATATTGTCACATCCATAAAATGTCAGGTTTTAATTTTTTTGTTCGGATCTGTTTTGGTTTTAGTGGGGCAGAGAGCCAATTTGTGGTAAAGCTTTTTTTTTTGTTAAGATGCGGTCATCTTGTTTTCATGTAGAGTGATTCGGGCCTTGGCGCACACATGCACCCAATAGTTATTAAACATCAGTAGTTTCATCACACGCCTGCAGCTTAATGATTGCGTCATTGTCCATCTGGTGGTAGATCGTGCTGAGGTTAGGCTGTTATTCACGAGCCACGTGTATTGTGTTTGTATCACTGTGTTCGCTAGAACCGGTGAGATAAATTCATGTACCACGCTAGCTGATACAATGTAAGAGCAGAGATTAATAACAGCTGTGCGCGGTCGGCGATAGTCTACTGTTTTCTTCTCCCTCCTCCATTTTGTGCTTATTTGGTACACTTGAAGAGTTGGAGTTATTGTAAGAGGTTTACGTCACAGTAGGTTGGCAGGACTGTCGTCCTGCGAGTTTGTTCACCGTCATTCGTGGAAGGTTAGGTTTGTAGACGTCATCCCATACACAGAAACGTTTGTGTGTTGATCATTAACGTCAGCAGGCCGGTTTTGATATTAGCACTGAACTTCAGTGTCGGGTGCTCAGTCGCTCAGTTGAGTCATTTGGGCGTTCTGTGACTATCTTTTTGCCGTTCACAGTTGCATGTAGGCGTGTATGCCGTTGGCTAGTGAGACGGGACAGTTAATTCGTGTTAGCCATGTAGGCTAGAAGTGTAGTGGCCACAGTAGCGACCTTATCGTTTTGAAGTGATGTAGTTTTTTAATTTAAACTAGCATAACTAAATTTTGTAGCTCTCATTACGGTTTTAAAAGTTGAATTATTGAGTTTCTGTACAAGTCTGTATCAGGTTTAAATTTAAATTTACTGTCGAGTGCTAAAGCAGTCAAGTTTATATTGATACAGTTATTTGTGAAGACAATGGGTTAGCTGGAGCTCTTTTCAATGTACGAGAATGATGTGAAGGACGTCTCACCTGGAGCACGCTGAACACATCAAAACCTTAAGTATTCTTATGATAATTATCTCAAGGTTTAGTATTAGACAGATACAACTTAATTCTGTTGGTCTATCAAAGTTAAAATTGATAAAATAATTTAAAAGAAATTATAAATTGAAAATTGTATTTAATCTATAGCTATTGTCATCAAAATTAAAATCTTTATATTTGCAGTTATGTTAAATTTTTAGCTGTTGTACCGTTCTCTAAACTAACGGACTGATAATTTTTCTTTTAATATACAAAAAAACTAGATCTAATCTCATCTTTCTTTTCAGATTGCTATTTTTTTTTTTTGCTCATAGCTTACAATTTAATACAGTTTATTTTCAGTTGGTGTCTAATAATTTAGTCGTATGCTGTTATTTGTTTTATTTGACCTTAGGAAGGTTTACCAAATTATTAGAGGTTGAAACCAGTCTTGTCTAAGGACTTTAAATCTATGAAAAGATCCCGCGGTTATAGTTTTCTAGTTTTATTTAATTTAGCTCAACCCTCCCACCACCACCACCTTTTTTCCTTTGTATTGTTTAGTTATGTATATAGCTACGACATTTCGTTCGTAGCTGTTAGGTTAGAATTACTTCAGTAATAAAGTAATGGGTGTTTAAATGGATTCGGTCGCAGGTTACTTAGTAGACGCCCCCACATGTGTTTGTGGAATAGTGTTATTTTGAGTTTAGTTTTAGTAGGGGCCTGCGACAGAAGGGATAGCAGTTGTCTGACTCTCAAGACCTCTCACTATATGTTTGGTGTGAGGCTTGGGTAGTTTTGTTTATATGGGGGTTGTTTTTAGTTAGTGTGGTGTGTTGTCAGAGTCGGTCGTGGTTGATGGCTCTGACATCTAAAGAATGTGGTTAGTTTAGGGTTGTTTATTTAATTAGGTTTGTTTGGTTGTTAGTTTGCCATTACAATCCCTAATAAATTGTTTAGAAAGATAAGAGTAAATTATTATTTATTTACCTGTAGTGGAGGAGTGGCTGTGTTTTGGCCGAGTCTCCAGAGAAGTGACCCAACTGACATTATTATTGAGTAAGGGTTTTTTTTTTTTTTTGTTTTTTTTAGCTATATATATATAAGTTATTTGTTGTAGAATGAAAAATATTAGTGAAATGGACATGTGAGTGTTTCTACAAATTAGTAAAACATAAGATTTTAGTATGTATATTTCCTACAAGTGTAAGTATGCTAATATTACACATGGAGTTTTGCAGTTGTTGATGTTGTGTACTTGTTACTATTAACGATATTTGAATGCGAAATTTGTTGTAAGACTCATCCAGTGATGAAGAATGTAACAATAGACTGCAGTATGAACAGAGACGTGCAAGTTTTTCAGAGATTAAAGATTCTCAGGACAAGAGTGGATTTTGATTTTCGAAATTATTTTGAGTTTAATGAGAGCTACTGAATGAAGCATTATAAGATTGAAGTTTTGTTGCATAACATTGGTATGAGGATTCAAGATGTGTATAGCTTTGTATTGGCTTGGTACTGGATCTCAATTTCACAGTCACAGACAAGTGTGGGATTCAAAAAGCTACAGTGTGTAGAACTGTTGCTAGCTTTGCGGTGCTGTAAACACAGAGTTATTTACTATGTAGTACAGTGGTTTCATGGCCTGAAGATATTGCAAGAAATTGATTGTTTATACAGAATTGCCAGCTTCTCACACATTTGTGCATAGAAGCACCTATAATAAATGAAGAAGCTTATGTTGATGGAAATGGTGAGTTGTGAAATTGTGCCTCATATTTTCACATGGCAATGCAACAGTTGAGAATGGTTTTTCAGTAAACAAAAGCTTCTTGGTGGAAAACCTACATAGAGAAAGTCTCATAGCACAAAGGAAAGTTTATGGTGGTAGTAAATATTTGAGATCATACAAAAGATTCCCATAAAGCACAAAATGTTTTTGTATTTTAGAAATTCTTGAAGACAGTATTATTAGCATCTTGATAATGCAAAGCGAAATTGGACTGAAAAAGACGAAACTACACAAAAACGCAAAATGAAATAACGAAACTTAGACGAAAAGAGAAAGATTATAAGGCTATAAAAGCAACACGAAGAAGAAATTATTTCAGCCCAGATTAATTTGTTGCAGAAGAAAATACTAGAATGAAGCAGTATGTGATTGGTAAACCATTGTTATTGGTTGCACAAATGTGAGATTTTTGTGATGGTCAAGTTGCATTACATTCTAATTATATTGCTACTGATACTGTAAGATAATGTTACTCTTTTTGGTATGTATTCTAATTCAATAAATTGCATATTTGATGTGGTTATACCAACATTGGTTTGTTTTCTTAAGTTTAAAAAATTTTTAGTAATTCTATTTTTTTTACTAAACAGGAGACTGATGGGCAGCTAGGGCAGTTATGAGGAAGGGGGAGGCTGCAATAGAAAAACATTAAATGATTGTGTTGGTATAAGCATATTATTGTCAGGGAAAATTTGTGACAAATGGTCAGTGAAAGCCAGTGGAAGTCTGGGAAATTCATTTTGATAGTTATGTGGAAACCCTGATATACATCATTGGAATCGCATGATACCTGCTGTGGGATGAGCGTTGTTGTTGTATTTTATGCTCAACAGTCTTCAAACAGAAGTTATATTATTCTCACACAGCTAACACGTGTAAGTTTTCAGTGCATGGTGTGGTGGGCGTTGACACTGATAGATCTGGTTCTAGCTGCATACAAATAAAGGTGCCCACACACTTGGACGCGGAGGCGCGCTGCGACGAGTGTCCCCACCCTCCCCTATCCCACTCACGACTGCTCTACCCGGCATCCTGGTCAGTCAGTATGTGCGAGCGCAAGACTGTGTAGCCCTCTCCAACTTGCCCCTCACAACCACCTCCTTATTCGGCATCATGGTCGATCAGTATGTGCTATAGTACAGTGTTGTACAGTCATGAGTAGCTCGTCTGATGAGGATATGACTGTGTTGGCTTTATCATATAATTTTAAAGAGAAACTCTTTGTTGATTTTCATCACCTGTTTGCTGATCTCAGGAAAGATAAAATTAAAATTTTCTAATATTTTTGCATGTCTGAAGAAATTTTTGAATAATTTGTGGCACTTTTACAGCCACATACAGAATGTCCAAAAACTGCCGTATAATATGCTCACCGCGAGCGAGAATACTGGGCTAAAATTAGAGATGAAAATGTTAGTGGCTAAACATTGTAAAACATTTTATGTACGCAGCATAGCACTGAGATAGTCCCCTTTGTGCCATCCACCTCCAGGTATTATTTTATGTATGTTACGCAGAGTAAACATAAAATCATGTGTGGACAGTTTGGGATTTGAACGTGCACTCATAATAAGACAGAAAGTGAAAGTAAGGTACCTGTGTACCGCTAGAGGTGAGTTACTTTGTGATATGTTGGCACATTGTGCATGTAAGTTATCATCGTATAAACTTTTTAGTGGTATAGCCAGGATTTGTGTATGGAAAGGGGACGTGGTTATCAGGGATTATTATGAAGTAACACTAGCCACTTCCTAAAAAGGGAGTCCAGATGTATTGTTTTTTTACAGTTTTTGTAACAAAAACATTGAACAATTTAATGGTAAAAGTGCCATCAATTTTGTGAACTTTTAACCCACTCCCTCCCTCCCTTCCGAACCCCCATGCTACATCACTGTAACTTTTGGCCATAAACATTTTTGTTTCTAATTCAGCCCAGGATTTGCATGTAGTACTTAATGTACTGCCATTTATGGACAGCTTGTGTTTGTTTTTTTATAGGCGGTAACCTGAGAGTAACCCATCTCAGTACCAACAAAATCAGTAAGTAAGGCGCATTCAAATCAAACACATTCGTAATGAAATTACAAAGCCGAAACCTTTTAAATGCATTTGCAACTTGTTTGGGTGTTTTCGGTAGATAATCTGTCAATGCAGCAGGCAAAAACGCAAAATGAAAAGAAGAGAAATTAATTGTACCTACTCTTGCATTTCATCATGAATTTTTTTGATAACGCGTATCTATCGGCTGTGAATTCATATATTCGCTCCTTGTGTGATTGCATAGTTTATAGACCCAGCCTTAGTGAAATATTAATTATAGATGCAGCTTTACATTGCCGAAACATTGCCATCAATTTTCCACAATCTATTTATTATTTATCAACAACTCCTAAATGGCACAAAAGGCATAATTAACAATAATGCAAAAGTTGACTCAGAACGGTGACCGCACTACTTCTGAAGCTAGGTCTGCTGCTTGCCAGCTTCTCATTGTCAGTATCGGCTGAGAACACCTGAATCCAGGGAACGAGAATTGCAGACGGTAACTGGTTACGTATTTATTTTTGTTTATTTACGGCTTGGTTACAGTGGCGAAGTTAAAGCACCAGTCTTTTCTTACACTTTACCACTGTTACATTGTCAATACATTAACAAATACAAAATTACAAACTAACTACATACAAAATAACAATAAACTACATTACTAAGTCACACATACCAGATAAACAAGAATAGGAAACAGTAAATGTTTCTTTAGATAAATACAGGAAGCTTTAAAAAAAAGGTAGTTAAAAAAAATAATCAATAGCTTAAGAAATTTAAACCAAAGGGGAAAAACAACTCAGAGACATTACAGATACAAGTTAGAACTAAACACTGAGTAAGAAAATAATACAAATTATATAGAACTCGTTCTGACAGCCTTGAGCAACTGGCGATCCTGCTGCGTTGTATTAGATTTTTCCTTGAGACACTTACTAACTCCTGTACTAACATTTTTTGTTTTTAACATTTCATGTCTTGTGCTCCAAATCATTTCAGTAATGAGTAGTATTTACCATGACTGAACCTGACAAATGTTTGGATAGGTATCGACAGTTTGTTGTTATAGTGGGAACGAATGCTCTTCATGTTGAATGAACTGAGAATTTGAAAGCATTCAAGTAGATACTGCGGGGACTTCATGAACAATATTTTGTGTAAGAGTGTGAGGGAATGAAGAATACGTCTGTCATTAAGTTTTAGCCACGAGAGCTCAGTGTAGTATTTACTAATGTGGTCTCAAGACTTAGCTTTGAAAATCAGCACACCACAGCACATTTTACTGATATTTTATTTTTGTACTTATACCTTCTAATATGAAAATACTTTTTGGTGGCAGAGGAAAAAAAAATGGGTGTAGGGTTTGCATTTTAATGTTTGGGGGGTGAGGCATAGGATGGGGGTAGGCAGTCCTGCTTTTGCAACTTTGAGTCTTAGGCATAGATTTAGCTTCCTTTGAAATTTTTGTTCATTCTGACATCCACTTCCAAAACAGAACAATTTAATTTGCTGTAAATATTCTCTCAGGCAAATATTCACCTTCCCATCTTGATTATATCTGCTAGAAGTTCAGGAATTTTGTATACTGCGCCCACTTCTTGCACTTGTGGCCTCACCCCATGACTATGATGTGAAGATTCATATGCTTCATAAATAGTTTAAAGTACCCACTCCTAGCTTTTAAGGCCGTCCATGATCATCTGTTTCTTCTGTTTTCGCGATAATTATTTTTTAAGCCTAAAAGAGACCAGAGATATATATGTTTGGCAGTTTTCTTAAAGTGGTTTTCAACATGATGGCTAATTTTTTCCAGACAGTTAATGCTGTGGTTTTACCTTATTTAACTACCAAAATGTTTGGTAATTGACTTGTAGTTCTTTACAATTTCTTGTTTTGAAAAATTAGGTTATCACAATTTTGTGTGTTTATTTTTCTTGACTTTCCTAAGCAAATCTTCATGATTCTTACTGTCTGGTTTGAGCATTTGTTCATACTCTTCAGTGACATTTTACTGCCAAACAAACAATATCTGCAGAAACAATACTGTGGTTGTACACATTATAGACACTTCCCTGCACACAAGATAAAAAGTGATAACTGCTGTCTGCAGTTGCATAATCAATGAAACACAAAGAGAGGGAGAGAGATAGTTATGGTAACACTTGTGCCGCACGAGTTGTTTTATCAACCACCACTTCTCATCCCTTGCTTTATCAAGTTGGGACATCATAGCAAAACAGTTGAGTAACTGCGAATTTACGTAAAATGCACCGTACGTAACTCGTTACCTAACTGCATGGTTTTTTGGGTGGCAGAAAACAGTGTTATTACTTTGCTAAATTGAACAGATAATTTACTCTACTTTTAGTATTGCTGTATTTAATGTTCATAAATGTGTAAGCCAGTGTGCTAATAAATTGTTAACAAGAATTTGCCTCTGTTAGGAGATACTATCACAAATGGCAATGTGGTAAATGTGTAATGTGCAAAAACTTTAGTTCAGTAATGTGAAGAACAACTCACTTTTAAATAAAAAATGAGGAAATTGTTAGACGTGTACTTACTGTCTTCTTCTTTCAGTGCAGTAAAAGGATCTGCTTGAATGTCATCAGAATCCATCTTGGTGACTGACATAATAATGTCATAAATGGTTAGCTGTTCAATACGTTTCACCTCTTCCTCTGAAAACAAACTGTTCGTTTTGTTGTATAGAAATTGGTTTTCATCATCTTGAAAATTAATTCAGAATTTCAGTAGTTATAAATAAAACATTACAGATATGATCAGGCTATGTTTGCAAAAATCATCATGACATTACAGAAATTGTTGTATTAAAATACATATTTTCACATAAGAATAATGTTAATCTCAGTGGTTACGTTTTGGTTGTTTCTTTCACTGACCCCTCTCTCCTTCCCAACATTAAGAATTATGTAGACTCTATATTCAATTTGATCCCCTCCAATAATTCTACATGTGTTGTAACAGTGCAAAATTATGGTTTTGTGTAGTATATGGTTATGGAGGTTAAATTCAGACATGTTTTATAATTAATATAGATTTTGGTAATATTCTAACTAATCAGTATTTTTTATTGCGCTCTGTTTGAGAAAGGGAAGGTAGGAAAACGCGGTCGCGAGCTGCAATTGTGTAATTCGCAATAATGGATAGAAATAAAGCAGACATCAGAATGCTTGCTGTGGGTCAGGAGACCGCTGTACCTTCTCCAAACCCAAACTACGTGACTGTCTAGGAGGGCTGAAATATTTTATTTGTTGCCGCAATGTGGGACAGAGCAGTTGGTGCTGACTGAAATGTTGTGGTATGCTAAGACTGTAGGATGTTACTAGCATAACTTTCCAAAGTGTTTGTGCAAATTAACCCAGAATATTACTTGGCTAGCATTTTAAAAGTAAGTGTTATTAATGTAAAACAGGAAGTAAACCTTCATTGTTTAACTTGTTTGTGAATATTGCAAGATAGAAATGTGTATTTCGTTATAAAATGTTCACAAACACCTTCATTTTCTGTAGCTGTTTAGCAGAGTTTGATGTGTACTTCTTCTCTAGCATGCAGGACATGAAGATGACGTTCTACCTTACATATCTGGCCCAAGTCCTGTCGTGTATGATTGACAGTAGCTTTCACACTAAGTCCAAAAATAATCCAAGGGATTAAAGACGTTTAGGACCAGGTCCTGGACCCTCCTCTGCCAATTTAGCAACCAGGAATTTTTACTTTACAAATTTGTACTAACTGTTGGGTCCCAATGGGAAGAAGCATGTTTAAGCATGATGCCAGATTGCATGGCTCTAACCTGTGGAATTTTAAACTGTTATAATATTTTCTAGCTAAGGTTGTTCAGGTCTTTGTAAAGAACTTTTTGCAACTAACTGTGCCTTGCTGTCTCGTACAGTTTTCATACTGGTAACCATCAAAATCGTGATGAACATTTTGGAACAGACTGTGTAAGATACATGCAAACTGGCAGTATTCAGTGCGATAGTCTTCAAAATATTTTGTAAAATGAATATTCCTTACTGTAATACTGTCTAAAAATTGAAGCTTTTTTTTTTCTGTGTACAATTCGTTTCTGATTAAATGTGGTGAATTGGTGTGATAAATATTTAAAATTTACTTGAAATACTTATTTAGCTGCCATTGCCTAAAACATTGATGTCAGTGGATTAAGGTGATGTGTCATATAATGTGCCACATTTGGCAGAAATCTTGCAAAGTAGTTTCCAAGACATCATATAAATATATATTTTTTAATATAGTGTTATTGTCTGAAATAAAGAATCTGAAATAAAGAATCTGAAACATAATAATTGTTCTAAATTTAATATTTACATGATGAACGGTGGAAACAAAATTTTGTTTCAGTGTTTCTAATAATTTGAGAAATATGATGTATCATTCTTAAAAATATCTCAAAGGAATCTTGCTGACCATTTACTCAAACACTTTATTCTGAACCTCCTTATTCTTGTCTAAGGTTTCTGCCCACTGCAAAGGGCTTCTGTTCTGTTGGTCTCATTGATAGTCCCGGCTGGCAACATAGTGGTGCCCCAGTGTGAAGGTAACCGATATCCCTGGTAGTCTCAGTTGCACTTACCATGGTTTTGAGCAAATTTCCAGTCCCATTTCCAGCATATAATAGTACTGTTCTCCCTGTGTGTTTTATTTCTTGTATGTCTGAAGGCCCTGCTGCTTTCACTGCTTCCCTCCTAATTTGTGGATGTCGCCTTTGCCACGACATTGACCAAAATATCTGATACGCCTTCACCAAAACCATTTGGCCTCATTTGCCGGAACTTCGACCACGAGTATGAATCTTTAACCTCACATTTATATTGTTTATATATACTCCTTTGTCTACAAACTTAGTCGGGACATACTCTACCTCTGATTGCAATGTTCTCTTTTCTGTCCTACCCATTTTTGCCTTGCTGTACTACCTCCACTGCAACTGCCTGGGCCAGAACAAGTTGCTGCTGTTGCTGCACTAGTTTGGCCTGCCAGGTACTTTTATCAGAGCGGTCGGTCCTCAAGTTTTGATCCATTTGTAATGTTTCCAACAGCTGATAATCCTCATCACTGATGACGACAACCACTGTAATCTGTACCTCTCGTATGGTTCTACAGATCACACAATTCTTCCAAAGTTATGATGTCATTATTAACATGTCAACCAGTTCACACTCTTTCTGTTTATGTTTTAAAAATTCTGCTAGCTTGTAAATCACGTTCTTTTGTACTTTGTAGAAGGTTTCAAACTTTCCTTTTACTCGCCTTTACTTACTTGTATTCAACTGCTTCTGCGAAGGATAAACCAAAGGATTGGAGTGTGTCCTCAGCTTTTGGATCCATAAAATATACTAGCATGCTAACTTGACTTTCTGAAATTGTGTCGATGCTGCCATGACTGTCCCTGAGACACAATGGAGGTTAGCCGACCACTTGTCGCATGTCATTTACAGACGTTGCATTTATCACAACTGCCGAAACACATTCGCGCAAAACTACTCACAGACTTGATATAAACATGACGTGAATAGGAAACCACTGCTGCTACCATGATATGTTATGTACCACCACTTACCATGCTATGAATGTCCTTATGTCTGCCCCATGTGACATACTTTGTTGTTTTTCTGCACATCTGCCCTTGTGCCAACTTAACTTACATTTGTGCCAACCTAACCTAGCATGAAGTTTACTAACATTACACTAGGTATCCTTAACAAAATAGTCTATGTAAATGGTACATAAATAAGAAAATATTCCAGATGAACACTAATACAGACTGGTGCTTACATGTACTAAACTGCAAAAATTGAGGTAATTTACATATTAGTATAGTCATGTAAAATCATATTATAAAAAAAACATTTTGAAATTTCATTTAATAAAAATGACCTAGCAGAAGGAAGAGCAGTTTAATTTTTAGTATGATTTGTAATGTCACACCCTGAATGAAGCAGGAAATATTAGTTCTGCATTAAAAAAATTATATTGTTTATATGTATATCTCGGATACAAAAATCAGTGTCACACAGAACTGTCTGCAATATTTCGCAGTGCAGCATTTCTTGGACTTTAGTTGTAAATGACTGCCATATATACTGTACAGCGACTGTTAAGTCCAGTGGTATCCTTGGGCTTCATTTTAATTAACAAAGGAAAAATTTTCGCAGAATCCCATTAAAGCAATAGTTTGTACATTATTAATTGTCAATTTCAGCTGGTTAAGGAAGTCTGATTTTTTTTATGTAGAAATATGGTATGAGGAGTTCCGTTTTTGATACATCTATTTGAATAAAGTCGTCTATACTTGAGGAAAGTGTTTTTAATTGTGTTTGGTCTGTACTGCCCCACTGTTGATATTAAATTCTGGATCACAGTCCAAAGTATGACAGAGATGTTGCTTTAGAGTGTCTTAAAAAGGATATTGTTCACATTGTCTTATCACACAAGAAAGATTTTCATTGTTACGTACAAGATACGAAAAAGTTCACTGTACTTTTTCATCTACACCGAGACAATGAAGAAGCAATTTAACATGTTGTTGGTATATAGAGCTCACACACATACACATGCAGACTGAATAGTCCACATTAATTTCTGCTAAAAAAACATTTACAACATTGCATACATAGCTTTGAAAACCCAGTTTTAATAGATTAATGTTTTGCCTTTAAAGAACAATACAGATTGTGTTAGCTGTAAACTTTTTTTTTCTCTATGTAAAGTCTTTCATTTCTGGCATTGGCTTGAAAAACTCATCATTGCACTGAAAGTCTTGAATCAGATAGCTTCTTTTCATGTGTAAAATGGACTTATGCACAGATTCCTTTTTCCAATGTAAGTTTTCTTGCTTGTATTACAGTGTACTCAGAAGTGGCAAATTCTTGTGTTGCCTTCTCTCTGAACCATGATTGAAGAATCTCACTGAGAATCTGTAGATTTCTTATTCTATTTACAGCGGGCAGCTTGTGCTTAATTAAAGACACCAAATAGTCTGAAGGCAGACTTTTGTAATATCTAGCGCCTCTGCAGTTCTGAAACATCAGTAGTTCATATAGCTGGAAATTGTACATACATTACTGTGAATATCTTGTCTGATAATGCTGATGACAGTTCCTGAACTTTACGTTTGCTGCAAGTATTTTGCTTACTGTAGAAATGCATGCAGTTTTATTGGTGATTTGTAAATATTCCAAACTTATTTCAAGTTAGGTATGACTTTCTTCTTTTGTTGCTTGGACCTCCAGACCCTCAGTGAAGTCACTTTCAGATGAATGTACAATTACTTGTTGAATATTATGTACCTTATTCCTACATGGAGAGAACATTTTGTCCCTTAAGGATTAAATGAAGTCTCTTGTCTGTTACTGATCAGAAGCACTTTAATGAGAAAAGTGGTGAAGCGTGAAGTGTTCTAGGGTGTACAGTGCTTAGCAATGACTTTAAACAACTTTGTGTTGTCCGTGGAACCATTAGACTTGTAAGAGCAGGTACTCTACACGTAAAGAGATGAACAAATTCTCCAGTAATGCACACAGGTCTCCACAGCATAACTGCCACATGTTCAAAGTGTACCTTCAGTTATAAGACTGTTTGCCTTGGAACAACCACACTTTGCCAATGAATAAGATCTTACGCTAAGAATTTTTAACTGAAATGCTTTGTATTTTCATAGGATCATAGCATGTCTGAAATGTTTCGTGCGTGTTGAGGTAAGTTGACTCATGATGAAAATGTACGGTTTGGAAATAATGTTTGAAAGTACTTGTCCTGAACACAAGAAGAGAGTGATTTTCTTGGAAAATGATTCCAAATTTTTTTTCCCTTTGTTTCGGTGTTATTCTTTGTGTTTAGTCTTTCCAACACAGTAAGATTCCAGTTTAGTAGTTCTGGTAGTCATAGTTTTTTTACACACATTTACTGAACCCACAAACATTTTCCGCTAACATTGTTCTAAAAATCAACAAGACGAACACAACCAGTGCGGGAAGTCTTAGCCTGCACAGTGTAGTCTCATTAACCTCATCTCATAGTGCTTATCTCTATTGATTATCTCCTTGTGCCTCCTGGCCGTAGTTCAGTCAATAAAGGACCAAAATCGCTGAGGAGGGAAGCAGAATAGTCGCCAACACTAACTCGTAGTTCTTGAGCTCACTCTGCACAAAAACCATGTATGTACCATCACATAACACGGCTCTGCAGAAAAATTCTTGAGATAATTAGATACTTGAAAATTTGCATTATATTCTTTCGTGTTATATGCTGGAAAATATATACATGCTGTCATACATATTTATGTTTGTTCTATTTCCCTTCCATCTGCACTGCCTGTTGATAGGGATCCAATCTACATTGCCAACTCATTTATGTTTAGTTTCCTAACTCTCCAGAAAAAAAATTATTTTTTAAAAATGTTCCTAACATGATATTTTCTCCTCTTTCACGTAGTGCCAAAATAATTTTTATACTAGGTTTACTTTTTACGGTGTAGTCTATTTTGTGCTAAGGGATGCTGATGGCAATAGAAACATCTCTGTCGTGCAATTTTTTTTCTGTTATGACTTCCAAACCATAATGCTTTTGAAATTTCTATGGCTAAATTTAAATTCTAGTAAAAATTGCATATAGGGAAAGGGTTCTTTTTCAATTTCTAACACTAAATTCCTTTGAAATGGTTTTCACATATGTTTTGATTAACTCTGAATAAATTGAAAATAGTAAATTTCAATATCTGTTACGATTTATAATCCAAATGAAAAAAGTATTACTTGTTTATATTAACTGCTTATTAAGCTTAACATCAGTCCTACTGTGAATTACAAAAATTACAAGACTGGAACCAAAGAATTCAATAAAATTATCTGATTTTCATTTATATTACTCTAGTTGAAAAATATATTCTCTGCATCTATGTAGGCCTATATTTCTTCTTATTATTTTTCTGGCAGTAAATGTAACAGTATGGGTTTATAAAAGTATTTATAAATGTTAGTTGTAAAAGTAAAGTATTGTATTTAGATTGGTTAATATTATTCTATGTTATTGTGGATTTTTTTTGTTCTCTTTAGAATATTCAACAAGATTATTATTGTATATAAGTTTATAAAGGAAATTAACGTAATTGATGTATGTAATTTAATTACATAAATGATACAGTCCATTTTCGAATCAAACATATTGATTCTTAAAATATTAATACAATTGTGTAGAAATGGTGTTTTTTGATAAGTTCTAAGTGATTCTTAAAGAGTGTTTGAAATGTTGTGAAATGTATTTGTTGGATACACAATTATTGTTTTGCTTCCTGTCTCGTATTTTGTTTTACCATAACACTGCAACTTAAATTAGTGAAAACTGGAACCTTGACTGCAGAAAAAGTAAATGGCTCATTTTGATGTGATTAACTTAAAGACATTCTTGTAACTTCAAGAAATGTATTTGATTTCATAGAACAAAACATGGGAACAATTTTTTTGTGTTATAAAATTGACATAGCTTTATAAGGTAAAAATGCATTTTGGAGTTGCTGTCTATTGTTTTGGTATCTTAATTTTCTGCTTTTTAGTATGAACAACTTTAACTAACAAATTAATAGTATAGTCTTTCTCATGAAAGAATTCAATTTTTGACAGTTGTGTTGGCATCTTTTTTTTACAGTTGTTTCAATGTACAAAAACAATGTGTTCCTCAATCACAGGTTATTCCTGAATAAACAAACTAAGCTGACCTCAATGCTGACTGACAAACTGTGCAGTATATGAAAATGACAAATATTTTACTGTAGCTTGGTAATTGTCAGAACTGTCAAAAACTAATATATTTTACCTGAGATAGACTTATATATTGCACAATTGTACAGTCAGCTGAACGAGCTTTTGTGCAAACCATATGAGGCAGAGGCAAAAACAGTTTTTATATAGAAACTGGTTTAAAAATAAATGCCAACACAGCTGTTAAAAAAATGGAATTCTTTCGTGAGACAGACTATGTACTGTATTTTTATGTTTATGAATTATGGTACATATTATTTGATAGGGATTTTTTTATGAGGAATGTTTAGTTATTTTTTTTCCAACTGTTATGATGTTTTTTCATTTTCTCTTTCGAGATGGAGCAGCCTATTTAAAAAGTGCTGGGTAAATGTACAAGAGGTTTTTATAAAATGAGAACCTGTACATCCTCCTTCCCATTTTGTAGTGACCAAAAGTCCTTGTGAAAGTTTTAGCAAATCGGTGTAGTGTTTGAAGATTGGTGTAAACATGTTGGTTACAGTTAAAAGTGACTACTCACTTGTTTGCAGTATTGCCATACCAGAAACGATCTCCATCTCTTATTCGTTCAAATTGGTCCTTGATGATTTCAGTGAAAAGTTCTCCGGGCCCATCTTTAGTCTCGAGTATGCCACCAACCCACAGGTCCACATCTTCAAATGAGTTATTGTATAGTTGTATGAATAAATCTTCTACCTACACATAGCCAATTTTCTGTATCATCAGTATACTTTAGAGAACTAAGGACATATATGGACACGTGCACAGCATACAATGAAATAATCATTTGTACATAACATATGGTAAAAAAAAATTACATGCACGTGCAAACACAGTTTAAGTGTAGACTTGCACACTATAACACTACACATTTTTTCTCTCTTTCTTGTACACTCTCTTCAATAATTCTGTTTTTTTTTCTTCTGCCTTTTAATATTTTTTTTACTACATAATCAACAGGAAAAATGAGATGCCAATAATGCATTCTTTCTGTAACTAGACATTTTTTGAATGTATTTTATTAGGCATGCTAATCATTGAATTTCAACAGTTCACAGTACTAAACGTACTTGTTTGATTTCTTGGTGTGTGTGTTTGCATATGTTTGCACGTCTTTGTGCGTGTTTGCGTGTGTGTGTGTTTGTGCATGTGTGTGTTTGTGCATGTGTGTGTTTGTGCGTGTGTGTGTTTGTGCATGTGTGTGTTTGTGCATTTGTGTTTGTGCATGTGTGTTTGTGTGTGTTTGTGTAAAGTGGGGGCGACCCTGATCAGCAAATAACCTACAAATTTCTGTTTATCGTCTTGATGTCGTAGTAGGACATAAGCTGTGGCCTAAGTTAAAAATTAATGTTAATATTGCTGACCCTTGGATACCCTGGACACTGCAAGTGCTAGTAAGCTGTGTTTCGGTTCCGGGGAGTTAGTGAACAATTGCCCTGGAGGGTATTAATTATATTGGTTTCAGTTAAGTAAAAAAAAATATGTTTTTATGATTTTAGACATAATATTGGAATTGATATTTTTGTTTCAAATAAGTTACTGATTTCTTTGGAATATAGTTTTCAGTAATATATCTAAGTTGAATTGTAGTGTACGTGATCTGTGTAAAATCTTTGTCAAGTTTGTCAAATATCAGTTTGTGTGTGAAACTGAGTCTGTGGGCCGGGTGCCAAGTTGAAATCGGTAAAATTACATGTGGCACTATATAGTTATTATAGTGTACTGACAACTAGGTGGTAAGGTTGGCAGCAAGTGGTAAACTGTTATGGCGGACGTGCCAAGAATATAACAATGGCGACGAGGTGGTTAGCCAAGGTATGTTACGTATTTTAAGGAGAGATGGCTTCGTCTGAGGAGCGTGCAGATGATATAGTTTCATATTTAATGAGGTTGCAGCTTTATTTGTTATGCTAACTCGGTATCAGAGAAGAAATAAGTGACTGTATTGCTGTCAAGCCTCTTGAAAAACATATTTGGAGTCATGCATGACTTAGTGGCTCTAGAAACACCAGGCAACAAATAATTTGTGGAATTAGTAGCAGTTTTTAAAAATTATTATTTTCCTAAGACGTTGGTTGCCGCAGAACAACTAAAATTTCATGGGTGGGTACAAACAGAAACTGAGTCAATGGCGGAATTCTTAGTGGCCATTAAACATTTGGCTACATCATGTAATTTTGGCGTGTTTCAATCAGAAGCATTGTGGAATTGTTTTGTAAGTGGAATATGAAGCCTACGTATACAGCAGGAACTCATTAAGGAAGAACGTACATTGTAACAGGCGTATGCTTTGGCAACTACTTTAGAACCAGTGGAGAAACAACAAAGCCTTTATCAAACCTCGGTAGAAGTGATGTGTACAGTGCGTACAGTAAATAGACAGTGAGTAGTAGTATGCTGTGGAGTCCAGGCACACTTAGAGACTGTTTTCGATGTGGCAATAAGGATCACTTGGTAGCAGCATGCCTGTATGCTCAGTGCTAATGCAGCAAGTGTTCAAAAGTGCGTCTTTGGCCAAGAAATGGGGTGGTAGAGCAGCAAGCTGGAGAAGATAGGGGGGCTAGGACAGGATTTTTGACTTGTTTACTGTACAACAGCAGAAAGGAAGGGCTACAGAAGGATATCGGGTGTTGGCCTTGCTTTCAGGGAATCCTTTGGTGATATAGGTGGATACGGGGTCAGCAGTGTCGCTGGTATCTAATGAAACATTTAAGACAAACTGGCTGGCCACATTTGTAATTCTTCAGTGTGGACATGCAGCTGCAGACATATTTGGGGGATATTTTACCAGTGCGTGATGATAGAAATTTGCTATGAAGAGCAGAAAAAGTGCTTGCAGATTTTGGCAGCGGACTCAGGATGACAAAGCCTACCTTTGTTATTGGGAAGAGATTGGCTCCAGTATTTACATCTGGACTGGAATAGTATCTGTGTTGTGGTTCAGGATCAAGGACATCACAAAGATATATAGGAAGATGGGCTGTGCAAAGGTTTACTGAAGACCTTGCTGACTAGGTATGCAGAAATATTTAATGGAATAATTGGAGAAATTAAACACTCTCAAGCAAGCTTGACATTAAAGAAGGGGCGACATCAGTATTCCTGAAGGCACAGATGGTTCCATATGCAGTGAAGGAGAAAGTGGAGAAAGAATTGACATTCTTAGAAGAGCAAAATACCTTAGAAAAAGTAGCATGGTGGTGATACCAAAAGGTAGTGGGGAGGTCAGGTTATGTGCATATTTTAAGCAAACGACAAACCCGTGAACCGAAGCTACAATGTATTGAAGTTATCTTTGCATCTTTGGCCAATTGGGAGGTGTTTTGTGTTAGCAGAACTGAAGTAAACATACGTTCACTTGGTTATGTCGATTTATTTCCTGATGATATGCCATGCAAACATAACTAGAGACAGAACTAGACAGACTACTTGCCAGATAGTGGCATCACAGTCATAAAACAGAGCACACTAAGAAAAAAGAACTGCTGCCAACTTACAAATATAAAACGTCCTAATTACAGCACAACATATACCAACATACACACATATCATTCACTAGATTACAAGTTCAACACAACAATAATCCAACACTTCCCCTTAATCTAGTGCATACATTATACATGATTTGAATTTCCTCTAACACATGTTAACACCTCTGACACAATAGTTGTGCTTTACATTTGACAGTGGTTTTGTTAATACATCTGCTAGCATCTTTTCTGAAGCCAGATAAGTAATTGTTACATCATTTTTCTCAACAACCTCTCTGATGTAATGGTATCTAATGTCAATATGTTTCGTTCTATTATGAAACAGGGGATGATTATAGACTAGTCTTTGAGCACTTTTATTGTCATTGTACACTAGCACTGGGCTACTAGACTTAGTAAGCTCACCGAGTAAACCCTTTAAATACATTGCTTCTTTTGCAGCGTGTGACAAAGCAATATACTCAGCCTCAGTGCTGCTGAGAGCTACACAAGTTTGCTTCTTTGCCTCCCATGATGTAGGACCTTTTGCTAGCATAAAAATGTATCCAGTGTATGACTTACGGTCAATTACATTTTGTGCCCAATCTGCATCTGCAAAACCATATAGGCCTATGCCCTTATTGTCATCGCATTTAGAGTAACGAATACCCAGATCCATTGTACCCTTAAGGTAACGTAAGACCCTTTTTGCAGCGATCCAATGTTCTCTTTTATGTCCATTGTTGAATTGGCTTAGAAAACTGGCAGCAAAAGCAATATCTGGCCTGGTTGTGACTGCTAAATATGGAAGACACCCTATAAGAGACCGATATGGGGCAACAGGGGATTCTTTGGAACTACCATCATCAAATTTACAATGCATTTCTAAGGGGGTTTTGGTTACTTTAGCATTTTCCATGTGAAATGCCTCTAATAATCCCTGAATGAATTGTTTTTGGTGAATTTTCAGACCATTTGCAAATCTCTCAAAAGCTATGCCAAGGCAACATTTAACTTCGCCTAGGTCCTTAACACTAAACATTGTGTACAATTGTTTCTTTAGTTCAACCCTTTTCAATTCATTATTAGACATGATCAAAAAATCATCAACATACAAGGCTAATATAGTATAATCGTTACCATTGTTGTTATAATAGATACAGGAGTCAAAATTGGACTTTTGAAACCCTAGTTTTAATAGTACTTGTTCCACTTTCTCATACCATACTTTAGATGATTGTTTTAAACCATAAATGGCCTTTTTAAGTAAACACACCTTCTCTTTATCAATTTCTTCTACAAACCCTTCGGGTTGAGTCATATAAACAATTTCAGAAAGTTCTCCATGTAGAAATGCAGTATCTACGTCCAGATGTTCAATGCTTAACTCTAACTGAATAGATAAAGCTAATAACATTAGAAGAGATGTTTTAGAAATTACAGGAGAAAATGTCTCCGCAAAATCAACACCATACTGTTGAGAAAAGCCTTTGGCAACAAGTCTGGCTTTATACTTGTTCACACCATCTGGCATCTGTTTGATTTTGTACACCCACGTACATTGTACAACATTACAATCTGTTGGCCTATCAACCAACACCCATACCTCATTTTTGGCCAACGAACACATCTCGTTTTGCATTGCAACACACCACTGATCGCTTGCACTACGGCTAACAGCTTCTGAATACGAAGTTGGTTCACTGCCAGTACACAGGTAAGTAACATAATCAGGAAATACCTTTGGCTGACGACATCGAGCAGGATACCTCTGTTCTACAACTGGTTCCGCCTCTCTGCTAGCTGTGATGGGCACGGTGCTATCCTCTCCAGTCTCTACAATGCCATCTGCAGCCCTGGAAGGGATGGCGGTGTCCTCAAACCCACGAAAGTCAGGAGAATCCATGGAATGTAGAGTGTCGTCCGCTTCATTATCCTCCACAGGAGTCGTATGGTGCTGTGTTGAAACCACTATATTGGGAGTACTATCCTCTGCACGAGCCGATTCTTGAAAACTATTGCTTGGAGTGCTGCTTTCCAAGAACTCAATATCTGTAGCAATGGTAATTCTTCCAGGTTTATTCGAGTTGTACAGTCTATAACCCTTTGTTCCTTCTTGATAACCAACCATTATAAGCTCTTGAGCTCTGGGGTCCCACTTGGTCCTTGTACGGTCTCTAGTAGGAGGTTTATATTTATATTATATGTAAAATATTTGGAACATGTACCAATACCACAGTTACCTCATCCGTGAATGGTCTCGAGTAGGAGCAAAGGCTTTAGAGCCGAAGACTCTAAGATGTTTCAAGTTCACCTTTCTCCCTGACCAAGCTTCTTCTGGTGTTTTTCCTCTTACTGCTGCAGTAGGGGAACGGTTCTTTAAATAGATGGCTGTCATTACAGCCTCACCCCAAAAATTCTTCTCCAGTTTGGCATCTAACAACATACAGCGAGCCTTCTCCACAATTGTTTGGTTCATCCTCTCGGAGACTCCATTTTGCTCTGGGGTGTAAGGAACTGATTTCTGATGATCAATACCACTGGTCTTCAGCAATCCTTCAAACTGACTGGAGGTATACTCGGAGCCATTATCAGTCCTAATTTTCTTGATCCTGTAGCCAGTTTCATTCTCAACTCTAGCCTTGAACACTCTAAATGTATCAAGAGTCTCATCTTTGGTTTTGAGGAGATAACCGAAGGTCTTGCGCGTGAAATCGTCAGTAAACATGAGCAGATATCTTGCACCACCCAGGGTTGGTTCACTCATCTGACATATGTCAGAATGTATCAATTACAGCTTCTCTTTTGCCCTTAATCCCACTCGTTTTCTTGATGCTGGTTTTCTGGTTAGTTTGCCCTTTATGCATTCTTCACACTTCTGATAACCTGACTCTGAGCATGCTAAACCGTCTGAAAGAGTCTTTAATGTACACATCCCACTGTAATTTAAATGACCTAATCTACGATGCTAGGTGATTTGATCGATAGCTACACTAGCAGTTTCACAACATGGTTTATTACATGTAGACACCTCTAACATGTACACATTATTTACCTTGGGGGCTACAAAATCTGCGGTACCAACAATTTGTACACCATTCTTGGCAATTACCTGGCAGACCTTTTCATCAAAAACCACTGTATATCCCCGTTCAGCTAATTTCGAAACTGACATCAAATTTGTAGCTAAATCAGGAACATAAAGAATATTTGAAATACATTTTGCCTTACCTTCAGGTAAAATAACATCAATATCACCAACACCAGCACAGGTAATGGTGGATTCATTTGCTACATTCACTTGGCTTCCAAAAGTACGATCAATAGTTTTAAACGTGTCAAACTTTGACATATGAGTGCTTGCTCCAGAATCAATAACCCAAACATCACCACAGGCAGGCAGCTTGTCTTCCACATTGTAGGCAAAAGCACCGAATCACTAGATTGATTCTTCTTTCCTTTCTCCCTTAACTTGGTGCAATTTGCCTTGAAGTGCCCCTCACATTTGCAAAAGAAACAAGTTTTATTCTTCTCTGTACCCCTCTGGCTCTGTGAAAAAGTCTTGTGGGTTAGCTGTTTAGTCCATAATAAAAAGGCTGTGTCACCTGTTAGCGACTTTCTTTCCTTGAGACGCAACTCTACTGTACATAACCTTTCTGTTAATACTTTAAAGAGTTCTGTGTTCCTTAGGCATGGACTCCCAAGCATTCACAAATTCAAAATACTGAG
>PNEQ01056920.1:41822-127720 GCA_003012365.1 Medauroidea extradentata
TAACTTCACTTTATCCTCCTTCCACGTCTCATCTTGTAACTCAAACCATAACTTCTCTAGTTTAGAAATATGTTTGGCAACACCTTCTGACGTGTCCATGGTTTTTACACCAAAAAATTCGTTGAACAACCTGTCTTGTCTCTGTTCTGTTCTTTGTTCATAAATAGAGAGTAACTTTCCCCACATTTCAGAACTTGTTTTACACATATTAATCAACTGGCGAACCGCGGCGTCATATTACTGACAATGACTTGCTGCGCGCCGAATTCTAATTTTTCGTACGCTTGCAGTTGAGTATTATATGTTGTTAAATACTTCGTAGTTGCATCTGGTGCCAGTTTCGCAGGATATTCAAGCTTCCCTTCAACTGCAGTCATAAGTCCACTACTTCGTAGCAGGATAACCATCTGGAACTTCCAATTGGTCCAATTCGAATGGCCTTGCAGTTTATCAATGCTAGTGGTCAATAAATTTTCCATGACGAATATAAATACGTACGTCGAAACAAAGATGGTACAGACCAATTCAACAGCAGACACTGATGTTACAACACAGATCGCGGCTGTCACAGTTACGGACATAGTTCATGGCATAAAACGAAACACTCGTATACTCCGATAAACATAGTACCGGGTCAATACAAAGAAATGTAGTGACTGGGTGAAATACTGGGCCCATAACCTGTTAGTAGAACTGAAGTACACATACGTTCACTTGGTTATGTCGATTTATTTCCTGATGATATGCCATGCAAACATAACTAGAGACAGAACTAGACAGACTGCTTGCCAGATAGTGGCATCACAGTCGTAAAACAGAGCACACTAAAAAAAAGAACTGCTGCCAACTTACAAATATAAAACGTCCTAATTACAGCACAACATATACCAACATACACACATATCATTCACTAGATTACAAGTTCAACACAACAATAATCCAACATTTTGTGTTTAGAATTTTTCAAATGCATACCAACAGTTATTAGTAGGTAAAGATTCACAGGAGTTGGTAACTGTGAATGCCCACAGGGGACTTCATAGGTATAGAAAAATGCTGTTTGGCCTGTCGAGTGCACCAGGTATATTTCAGGCAGTAATTGAACACATCTTGCAGGATATCCCTATGGTAGTAGCATATATAGATTACATTCTTATCACTGGGTACTCTGTGACGAACTGTGCACACACATTGGAAGTTGTTTTACAGTTGCTGAAAGACCACAGGGTGAGGGCAAAGCAGGAGAAATGCCATTTTCTGAAGAAAAGGTGACGTTAGTGGAATATTAGTAAGGATTTGCAAGAGGCTATTATTAGGGATGACCTAAACCTCATCGGTGTCACAGTTGCAGGCATATTTAGGGCTGATAAATTTTAAATTTTTATGCCAGATTTGTACCAAGTATGTCACAAATAGTGAAACCACTATACAGTCTGTTGGTGCAAGGAGCAGTTAGGGACTGGAATGCACAGTGTCAACAGATATTTGAAGATAGTAAACAGTGGATCCTCCAAGCTCCTATGTTAATACCATTTGACCCACAGAAACCAGTGATGGTATCAAGTGATGTCGCTTAGTATGGAATAAGGGCAGTGTTTTCACACAGTTTGTCTGACAATACGGAGCGACCAATATGGTTTGTCTCTAAGACCCTTTTGAAAGCAGATCTACAGAAAAAAGCCTTAAGTATAATTTTTGCTCTACAAAAGTTCCATAAATACTTGTATGGCAGACGCTTCACATTGTACACAGACCACCCTCTGTTGACTACCAACTTTGAGCAGAAGATGGCATTTCTGACTCTCGCTGCGGCCAGGTTGAAACATTGGGCGTTGCTGCTGTCTTGATGTAACTAGACCTGAGTACAGAAAAGATAGGAAATGCAGATGCATTGTCTCTGTTACTTTTGCCAAAGGCGCATTCACTAGAGCAGTCAATTTTTCAGATGTACCCAGCTCAGAACCTGCCGATCAAGGCAACTGACATTGCTTGGAAAATGGAATAGGACATTTTCTAATAAGAGTTAAGAGCTACACCATGGAGGGGCAGCCAAATTATGTAACAGATCCCAGGTGTACACCTTACACCTGCAGGAAGGATGAGTTAGTGGTTCTTGTGATTGTAAGCTGGCAGTTGACACACAAAAGAGTCGATGCAGTGTCCAACGAGTGAAGAACTAGCAAGAGTAGTGAGTATTTGTGAATTGTAGAACGATTAATAAATAACGGATAACAACATGGCACAGTCAGAAATTAGTGCTACAAATGTGGATAGTATCCTAGTGGCCTGAGACGAGTTGCTTGGCTATATTATTAAGAAGGTTAGAAACACAGCATGTTTGTGTGTGTGGTTGCTCCAGTTCGCAACATGTGGAAACTACGAGCGAGGAGTTACAGTGTGAGTAGATGATTGAAGCAGCATGGAGAAAATCGAAGAAGCCAAGACAACCTCCAAAACAGCAAGCAGTCGAGGAAGGTTTTAGATGCCGACGGTGTAAAAGAGAGCATGGAAAAAATTAGTGTCCGGCATATGGAAAAGAGTGCTTCCAAGTGCAAGGGAGGGCATCTGTTGAAAATAGTGCTGTAATAGAAAGTGTGAAACAGCTTCGAAAGGAGTGGGTCCAAGAAGTGTGTGTGTTGGGCACGAGCATGCAATTCAAGTGGGATACTGAATCAGAAGTAATTATACTGTCACAGAGCTTTGTGAAGCAGGTCCCCAGTACAAGCAACTTAAAACAGAAAATCATAACCTTGGAGAGGTTCGGTGAACACAAAGTGAAGCCAGTGGGTTTAGTCAAGTAAGTTTCATTGTGGCTCATGTGGACATCAGGGAGACATAACTCAAGTGGTGTTGGAGTTCGTTGCTGTGAAAATCGTTGACTGTAGAATGCAGATCATTGGAGTGTCAGGGTGTGTTTCATTAGGACTCATCTCCTGAAATTTAGTCTGCAGTATGTGCAGTACTGGTCTCTCATACATTGATTTTAAAAAAGTTTGCATGTCTATTTGAAGGAACAGGGTGTATGCCCAGTAAGTGCAACTTAGTGTTGGACTGGTTGATGCAGCCTGTCGTGAAACCACCTAAAAGAATGCTGTTTGCACTAAGAGACAGACTTAAACAGAAATTGGAGGTGCTTGTTAATCTAAGGGTCATTACCAAGGTTGATCAGTCATTTGGGTGGGTCAGTCTGGTAACAATTGTAAAGAAGACAGACAAGTCACTCAAGCTGTGTTTAGACCCAGTGGAGTTAAATACAGCAATCTGCAGGGAGTATCAAATAATAAAAATGCTGGAAGAGTTAAGCTGTCAGTTAAGCAGTAAGGCTGTCTTCACTGTGTTGGACCTAAAAGATAGTTTCTATCAAATCGAACTTAAACAATTAAGTCAGTATTGCACTTTTAGCACACTTTTCGGTTGTTTAGGTTCTGTAGACTCCCATTTGACTAGTCCAGTGCACCAGTAATTTTTTAACGTGTAAATTTGGTGCCATTGGTCATATTCCAATACTGATAGTATACTTTGACGATTTGTTGATTGCAGCATCAGAAGAGCAGGAACATGATAAAACCTTGCTACAGGTAACAAAGAGGGCTAAGGAACTCAATGTGAAGTTCAGTTGATGCATGCTCGCATCATTTTGTTCTGTGAAGCCGCCGCCTCATCTGCCCATTCCATATTCCTGCACCTAACGCTAATTCTTTCTACCTTAATTACTCTTGCACATGTCGGTGCACTCCAACCTGACACCAAGAATATTATATTAAAGCCTACCTAACTCTTCCTTAGCTATCCTTCGCTCTCAAAAACCAGGGCAGGGATGCTTAACGGAATATGTTTCCTACGAGACGTCTGGCCGCCTGTAAGCATGCCATCTGCAGTGCAGGAAGACAATAGGAGAGGGAGGGACCACTCGTCACGTCTGTGCCGTCTCTCACTAGGTGAACGGCTGACAAATCACCTCAGATCACCCCAAGAAGGATATAAAAGAAGGAGCACAAGCCACTAAAAGTCAGTCGCGATCTGATTGCCACTCACTCAGTAGCAGTAGCAGTTCACCTGCTACAACTGAAAGGTTCAGTTCTACTGTGGTAGATTTCTCTGCCATCACCACTCCTTCAAGCTACAGCTCCAGGCTCGGAAGACCAGTGACCGTTGGATACCTTCCAGAAGTGCCCATCATGACTTTGAGAGCCTTCTGTGCCAGCTGTCCAGCTTCGCCAACCAAGAGCCACATTCTGAGGCGTCATCACCTGCATCAACGACTCTTCTCAGGGAAACTAGTGCTCTTCGATTTCTTTCCTATCTGTCCTTCAGGCTTTGAGGCACAGGGTGTTCCAGTTTTTCAATTTTTGGCTTATGCCAATAAATCACGCAGCAACCTTACACTTTTCTTTTCTTCACTTGCCATACCTTCCCACTCCTTTGTTGACATACCCATCTACCTGTAAGACATCTGTGACCTCCACATCCTATAGGATCACCACGGGAGTTTGTTTATCCGGCCGTCTTAAGAATTCCTACGTGTGGGAGGAGGCGTGAGCCATTCGCGCACCTTCCAGGTTTCCTCATTAACACCCTCTGGAGGTAGCACAACTACAGTGTGCTCTTTCCGAAAGGTGTCAGGTTTTGTCTTGTCTGGGAGAGGTGAAACGGCATAGGGACGTGCTGAGGCACACTTCTAGCGTTCCTCTACAAGTCCGCCTGCCCATCCCCAACGCTGGTTCCGCCACATCATGGCTTTGCAAGCCATATGAGGCGATCTTACGGGATACTGGATATCAACCATCTGCCAGCCATGCTGTTCTTACATTCATCCGAGCCATAGTCAGGTGAAGCCTAAGAGGTCAGGTAGGAAGTTAAGAGCCAGACAAGAGTTCGCCAAACTGGTTCAGAGGGCACTGGAAGTTAGGGATCCTGAAACAGGGCTGTACTGTATTCAGAAGGAAGTTTCCGCCGCCGCACGAAGAGGCACCCCACTCAACAGCCATGCCATTGTCCAGCTGGCATTGCAATCACCTGGTGGATCTGCTTTCCTTGGCGCCCCCTTATTCTTACCAGTTCCTATCTCAACCTAATCCTAGCGTAGTGAAACCCTTCTAACGCAACTCCCAACCTCGGCACCTTCGTGCTTTCCCGTCCGAGGGATCAGCACCCACATTGTTGCCACTTACTCCCATCCACCTTTGGCTACACCTGCTGTAGAGACTCAACCTCCAGTGCAGCGCTAGTTTCCCTCGCTACAAGATCGCTACGTGGTGGGGAGAGTTTGACTAGGAAGACGGCGGTCATCGCTTCGGGTGTGCTATCCTGGAAAGCCCACTGCCGCCTTGACATTGTGCCCTCGCCGACAGGCTACCCAACCCCCACTGGTGTCACAGTGAAACCAAAATTGAGTCCAAGCAAAGTGAAGTAAAGTACTTTAGACATGTGTTTTTTGAGAGTGGTATAATACCAGATCCGTAACAGGTACAGGATGTGCTAGCTTTACAGGTTCCCATCAACCAAGTTGAAGGATGCTGGGTTTCATGGATTACTTATGGAAGTTTTTGCCCAATCTACCCCTGCAGGATCTCCTGAAAAGTATAAATGATTGGCAGTAGCTGCCGGTGCACACCGAGGTCTGGCAGAAAGTCGAAAAGAGCTGATTAGGAAATTTCCGGCGTTAGGTCTGTTTGACTCCAACAAACTTCTATCCATACAGTGTGATGCGTCAAAGGATGGACTGAGGTGTTGTTTGATGTGCAGGGATCAGGTCATCATCAATGCTTCCCGTAGCCTGTCTACATCAGAGAAAAACTAGGCACAAGTGGAGAAAGAAATGTTAAGCATTATGTTCGCAGCCAGGAAGTTTCATCAGTATAAATATGGCAGGAATGTCAGGGTGTACACGGATCATAAACTTCTTGTCCCCATATTCAAGAAAAGTGTGGGAGATGTCTACTCAGTATGACTACACTGCATGAAAATTAAGTTGCTGTCAGTTGAATACTTTCCAGGCAAATTCATGCATGTAGCAGACCTTTTGTTTTTTGTCAAGTGAGATGGTCCACATAGTTGGTGTGGGTGACAATGTCCATATATCATAAGAGAGAAAAGTAGAGTTCAGGCAGGAAACATCAAAGGATGAAGTGCTCGGTGAGGTGATGAGGTGCTGCCAAACTTAAGAAGGATTTCAGTCAAAAAGGTCAAATGTATTTTCTCCAGAGACATAACTTGCATATGGACAAAGGGTTTGTTGTTTCTGAATGACCGTTTTGTACCGGTGAAACTGCGTCCACAAATGCTATGTCTCCTTCACGAAGGTCATCTAGGCATTGAAAGAACAAAAGCGAGGGCCAGGCAGGTGCTGTATTGGCCTAAGATGTCAATGGACATTGATACAGTGGTGATTGGTGCTTGGTATGTCACAAGCTCAGAGGTAGGAACCTAGCAGAGCCACTAATCAATCATGAGGTTCCGACGCTGCAGTTGGATAAAGTAGGTATTGATCTGTGGGACTTAAGAGAGAAGAGTTATTTGATTTTAATGGACTATTTTTTAAAGCAGATTGTAATAGTGTCTGTGAAAAATAACCATGTTGTTGGGGTAACAAAAGCACTATACTGTGTCCACTCTAAGGTTGCAGCAGAAGTAAAAATTGCTAACGAAATAAATCAAAGCAATGAAACTATATCTTGATACCTCACATTGGGATTGTTCCGTAACACAGTTACCTTGTATTTTCCAATATTTCAAATTAAATTTATTCTGCGCAAAACATTTTGTTGTCATTCACTTGAATGAATTAGCTGCAACCTTAGAATGGATAGAATATAGTGCATGTGTTCGCCACGCATGGTGTCCCGAAAGTGATTGTGTTGGACAACTTGCCGTTCAACTCTCACAAGTACAAACAGTTTTGCAACAAATTGGGATTTTGAAGTTTTGTCAACAAGTCCCACACTACCCAAGGTCCAATGGACAAGCAGAACGGGTAGTACAAATTACATAGAATATGCTCAGAAGGTGCTCAGATCTGAAGACTGACATGTCAATCATGCCACTTGAGTACAAAAATACTCCCCTGTCTGGAGTAGGACTGTCACCAGCACAGCTACTAATGAGTCGGTGTGTGAGAATGAAGTTACCAATGAGCCGAAAGTTATTAGCACCTCAAGTACACACCAAAGCAACTCTGGCACTACAAAACAGGCAAGCTAAAAGAAAGCAGTGGCACGATAAAAGAGAAAACGTACGGAGAGAGTTCAAATAGCAGGATCGATTCTTGCTGTATTGAAACAAACAGCAGAGATGGTGCAAAAGGCAGCAACGCCAAGCTTATATGTGGTCAGAGATCAAGAGGGCCAGCACATCCGAAGGTACTCTGGACATCAGAGATCATCCTGATTACCCGTGGAGAAGCATGGTAGATGGTCCAGCTTGTAGCGTGGTCCAGGCCCAGACCCCAGATTAGTTTTTACATGTTTCAATTTACAGTATGTTTGTTTCATATTTAGTTGTCTGTTATAGGCCTCATGGTCATTCTAACTATGGTATCTGAGAGTTTAAGAACTATTTGTAATTTATTTGCTAAAATCCAGCACATCAGAGCCAATTTATTCATATTTAAAATAGCTAATTTATTTATATTAAAAATAATCAATTTCAGTAACTATGATTTAATTCTTCTTAAAATAAGTAACCTTTAATTTGTTACTTAGAAATTACTCATTTAACAGAAAGAATAACAGTTTGCTTAGTTATGTTAATATTTCTTTAAAACTTAAATGATTCTGTTAATATTTAGTAAATTTTCAACATATTTTTTACTTAAATTGTTTGCATTTGAATTCAACGAAATTATATTTGTTCATTCTCAAAGCTTGGAGTGTGAAAATGACAGAGATATCAATCTAAATTTAGAGTTTCCAGGAAAAGTTGCTATATTTCAGTGCAAAACCGGCCTATAAAGATGATCGTTAAGAATTTGCCGCCATATGTGGTTTTTCAACCAATGAAATCACAGACTGTTGCTGATTGGCCGCATGAATTTTAATTTAAAGCTTTGACTTAGTAATAAAGTTAATACTTAATATTTTTGTATATAATTGATTTGGAAACTAAAATGTTAATGTTTATAATTATGTGGAAACTTCACTAGTTTAAAATATTCTTTTAATTATGTAAAATTTAATATTTTAAATTGTTTCCTGTAATGGCCGCGGGGTGGCACCACTGATGGACGTCAGTAGCTTGCGCGCGAAGGCAGGGAAGTCGTTGGCGAAATGTAGGCGAGACGGTTGTGTGTTGCGGGCCGCGGAGTTTTTTGGTGTTCAAGATGGCGTGAGAGGCGGTTGTGCGGAAGTTGAGTGACGATGGAGGCAGAACCGATAGGGTTCTGCTGGTAAAATGCAGTGAACGGGTGGTTCTGCGGCATTAGTAGGCCAAGATTTTCAATTTGTTTAAATGTTTTAAAGTAATTTGTGAAGTTGGGGTTTTTTATTCTTTTTAAGAGAAACTGATAAATTCTTGGTGATCTCTGGCCTATAGTTTTGTTAAAAGTATTCTTTACTTCGGTTTGCTCAAAGGGTGCCTCCCAGCAGTCAGAATTGAAGTATGTATAAGTTTGGAACGTAACTTCATCAAGAGAATTCTGCAATTTTCATTCCTCGTCACTTGCTACATTGTAAGAACTAACGCCTTTGACTTTGTAATACTGAGCTAGTCTTGGACGTGTGGCTTTGGCGTTGTTGCCGCGCCACATTTTTGTCACCCGTCGTGGAGGCATATTGTTGACACGCCACAAGCCTAAACTTCGACTTCAAGAGATTTCCACCTGAAGAAATAGCGGGTGACCAGAGAGAATAGCTACGACAGCAGACAAGAAAGAATGAGCCAGCAGGAAGAGAGTGCCATAAGAGAGCGTGAGGAAAGTGTTGGTTTTCATGTGCACACAAAATGTGGACAAGAAATGTGAAGACCGACCAGCAAGACATAGATGATAGAACCGTTTTGGATTTGTTCTTTTTTAGTGTTGTTTTGTATGTCTAAAAATATGTTCTGTATAATGTTGTTGGTTAGGGGAAAAGAGTTGTGACTGCAAGTTGGCAGTCTGCACGAACAGAAGAGAGTCGATGCAGTGTCGGATGAGTGAAGAACTATCAAGAGTAATGATTATTTGTGATTTGTAGAATGATAAATAACGTAATACAACAGCAGTGGAGGAAAACTCTGTCTTGTATGCCGACTAAGTGATTATCCCGTCAGTGCTGCGAGCTTGGATGCTGTAAATGTTACATGAGGGCCACACTGTTATTGTACGTATGAAGATGCTGGGAAGGAGGTATGTGTGGTGGCCGGGACTCTGCAAGGAAATTGAGGAAACAGTGAAAACGTGCAGCGTGTGTCAGCTGTTCGCTGATAGTCAGGCAAGTGGACCTAGAGTAGCATGGCCTGAAACTTCTTGGGTGGGGGAACAAGTATATACATGTTGAGTTTGCAGAGAAAGAAGGCAACAAACTTTTGGTATTAGTGGATGCACATTCTAAGTGGGTTGAGATGAGGCCGATGACCGTACGCTTGACACCTCCATTTTAACCACAATTGAATGGTGCTGCGCTGCAGAAAGAACATTAGAGCCAGTACAGACAGTAAAATTAGCACTTTTGAGGTAAGCCATGTAGGACGTAGGTCAACCGAGGATGCAGTTGTTAATTATAATATACAGTCTACAAGTGGTTGTTTGCATACTGCAACACACCGCATTCAGGAATAAGAAAGTCACCAGTAGAGATGTTTTTGAAGCAAAAGCCATGAAACATATTGCAGTTAATCAGATCAATTTACCAGAGTACCAGAAAGGAAAGTGGAGGGAGTCAACAGATCAAAGGCAACCACAGTTCAAGATGGGAGATATAGTGTTGGTGAAGTGTGTCAATGGGAGCAAGCACTTTGGGACCAAGGACATTTTACTGAATTAGTTAGTTCAGTGACATATAGCGTTAGGTTGGGGGAAGTTGTGAGATTCTGCCCTCATGATCATCTTCAACCGAGTCGTTTGAAAGGACAGGTATAAGGGAGCACACAAGGGGTGGCATCGGGCTCCACAACAACTCCGACATTGTGGAAAGAGGTGGAAGTCGCCAGGGCACCAGCTTCTTAATGGGCAGGGGGGAGACGCAACAAGATCGCCAAAGAGGAGTTTGCGGTAGATTCAGCAATATCGGTATCACTGCAAGCATCAACTCAGCTGGACGACACTGAGTATGGAATATCAGCCCAGTTGGAGGACACCTTGGATGGAGAAGAAGAGTTCAGGGGTTTCGAAATGGAGTTGGCTACGGCAGCAGGACAGAGACTTCTTCGGCGTGGCAGCAGGTCAAGACATCCTCCTGATCAATGGGAGGGGTTAGTGGGGACAGGTAGGTTGCATGGTAAACTGATAGTCGGGGCGTAGTGTTTAAAATAATAACCTATTTAATTAGAGCTGTCAATTAAGGACATTTGGTGTGATGTACTGTCGACTAGGTGGTAAGGTTGGCAGCAAGTGGTAAACAATTATGGCTGACGAGCCAAGAATATAACAGTTATGTAACTGGTGGTGGGTGTGAGAGCTCTCGATGCTTGTGAGCACGGCATTACACCTTAACTGGCCCAGTATATATTTTACTTATTGAGAACTATGTAATATCATAAATATAGAGGTTGCTGGGAGTGGCCATGGTTGTGGCTTATTTGCTGATATGTGGTTGTGGAGGGTGGTCAAGAAACGCTGGCCATGAAGAGGATGTTGTCTGCTGAACCAGTTTTTTTGTTGCAAGTAATTAATTTAATCATTGCTGACCTCTTCTCGTCATTTGATGAGGATTAACATGTTTCACTGACTGCAGCCAATACCGGGTATATACTTTTCCACAAACTCTAATAGAGACACACCACATGTATCTGAAAATGTAATGGTTTTGGTGTATTGTGTTTTGTTGTAAATAGAGCAATAAATAAATACAAGTGGGCTGAGGAAGTTCAAGTGAGACACCATAACAAAAATAAAAAATATTGAGTTTTTGTGGTTTTCTTGTGTTCAGTATTATCTTTTGCTTATTCATGTGTTGTAAATCTACAGGCATTACTGCTTGTTAAGCATAGCACAGATACTTGAAGTCTCAAGCTTTCATAAATAATATTGTACAACTATTGAATTTTGTCATCATTACTACTTGAAGCATCACATCAAGAGGACCCACTATTAATATGGTGTGCGAGAACAGGGACACAAGAAAGGGCAGTCAGTATTCTTTAGTTTTGCCTGGACCACATCAACTGAGAAGCAGATGGCACTGCACTCCTCAGACGGAAGCATGTCCCCATCGACCAACGGAGAAGCAGACAGCGACAGTCCTGAGAGCACGTGGCTGCGCACTTTTGAATGATAACCTGTGGGGGCATGTACTGCATTTTAAAGTGTTAAAAATCAATCCTAAATTTAAATTTCATATTGAAAAATGGAAGCTGCAAGTGTTAAAAATCAGTCCAGAAATTAAATTGTTGGTAAAAAAGATACCAGTTTGATATAATTCTGTAACTAGGTACTGTTTTTTTATACTTAATCTTTTTCTTGTCTATTCTTGTCTTTTAGTTTAATTATGGGTTAAAGTGACAATATTGGGGCCACGGTCGAAGAAGAACAGGTCTGGATACTCGCCTGGAAACTTGACCTCCTTGTTGTTTGGCTGTAGTTCATCAAGTTCACGACAATGCTATAGGTTTTTGGCGCTGCTGTTAGGGCAGTCGGCTCAAACTCCGCCCACTTCCTTCTCACTAAGATAACAATTTATCAAAACATACTTTTTTATCAATTTATGAAATGCTTCTTTCGTTCACAAATTTAAGAAAAGGCTCCAGCAATCTTTATTTACTTTATAAATTTATCAATGGAAAAAGGGGACGGAATTTGAGTCCGACCGCCCGGAAAACAGCGCCAAAAAGTAAGACATTCTCGGTAACTTGTTGAACTACAGCCAAACAACAAGGGGGTCAAGCAAAATACATTGTTAAATAGGCGAGCGTCCACACCTGTTCTTCTACGACCGTGGTTGGGGTCTAATACCATGTTTAAAGTTACTGCCATTCTGTGTTACCAGTGTGTTACTGCCAAGGTAGTGGATGTTAGGAACTACTAAGTATACTTCTTGCATAAGGAAAGTACTGAGGCTAAGATAGTTGGTTGCGACTCAGCAAAGTTGTGAGTCTGTTATTTTTCTTTGCGAGGTTATGTCAGTACTGTCAAGGCACTCACTAGCTTTATTCAATATGATTACTGTTGCTTTATATTGCAAGATTGCTTAGAAACGACTGGGTGTATTAATTTCAAACTGTCACTTCAAAGAAAAAACAAAACATCTGTCCTATTACGTAGCAAGACTATATGCATGTGTGTAGCTAAGGGAGTGATCTTGGCAGTCTCCAACCGGCTGCCATAGCATGACAAAGGACCAGAAAAAAAATTATGTTAAGAACGACATCGGCACGCCTACTATTAAATATCCAATCGTCTCTGTGCACAAGGCATTGAACCATCAAGCAGATTTTCTGTCCTACAAACAACTTTTCGAATTATACTGTTACAAATCTGTAATTAGTTTTTATGTATTTAACTAAATTTCTAATTACAACAGTACGAGAATGGTGATATTTTTACAACTTTGAAAGCTTAAATATTGTATTTATGGCATGGCAGCTGTTTTGAAAACATTCTGTTACAGTTTTTATGTTTTTTGTATGTGAATATATTGTGAACGCATTTAATTATTTATAAAAGTTTTTTTAAACATTATGAAACGCAGTGCAACAAGTACTTTATGCAAAAATGTAAACCATATTTGTTTTATTTTACTAGTAAAAATTTTATTTCGGCAATTAATTTTAAAAAAAATTTGAATTTTTGTAAATTACAACATAGTCAAAACTTTTGAACGTAAGTGAAACGTATCATAGCTCATAAATATGTGTTTAAATCAACCATATTTTATAAGTAGGCCGGTTTACAAAAGGCGCTTATTGATTGTACGCCCAATATTCTTTCAATTCCTGAGCACTAAGAATAAATGTCAAGTCGTTTTATTCTGTACACCAGAAGTGGTTTCCTGAAAGACTGACTGCTTTTTGTAAGGGGGGATAAATTTATATTCTTCAACAATGGTTCAGTGTTCATTTCAACTTATTTGTCTTATTATTGAGTTATTTTAATACTTAGAAACTATATTTATTGAAATAAACATTAATTTTAGTTTTACCTCATTTTGCTTCATAATACAAAAAAGTAAAGAAATAAATAAAATAAATAAATTCAGAGTGACCTGGATTTGAACCCGAAGAAAAAATTGGTGCCTAGGAGTGCCAAATTTTTAAAGCAGGCTCTGAAGGTGGATGGTTGTCCACAGGTTATAATAATGTAAAATATACAAGTTTCTATCTCGTGGTTACATCATGCAATCAAACCTTCTGTATAACTCCTTTTAGACTAAATTCATCAACTGTCAAATTCTTACCCTTCCATAAGTGAGATCAGTAAGGCATGGGAAAGCTTCATAATTTTATTTGATGATCGTGGAAGGGAGATGTGCTCAAATTTTAATAAATAAGTATTTTTTAGTGACTTTTTAAATGTGTACATAGTACATTTATCATAAAAAAATTGTTTGTTTAACCATTTATAAGCATCAGTTCACCTAATATTTTGCTCCAGAAATCACACTTAACTAGCTGCATACATATAAAAAACTGTTTCGTCCTCTAGTCTTCTACTTTAATCATCAAAAAACTAACAAGCTACAAATTAAAATCTAGAAACTTAAAATCCTACTCATGCATACATCGTTTTTGACTTTTTTTTTTTTTTTTTTTTTTTTTTTTTTTTTTTTTTTTTTTTTTTTTTTTTTTTTTTTTTTTTTTTTTTTTTTTTTTTTTTTTTTTTTTTTTTTTTACATAAATAAGATATGGATAAAGTGTATATATTGAAATATATTCTGAAATTATTTCATGTACAAATATTGGAATTTTGTGAACATTTGCAGGATTTTTGAAACTAAAACAGCTAAAATTTAGATATTATGAGAAGTTTTTATAGTTCCGTATTAATATATTAGATTTTTTCTGCATTGCTTGGATCATAAAATTACACATATTTTAATTATCTGTATAGCTTACTCACCTCATTTGTTGAATTTGGAAACTGACTCCAATCTGTCACAGGGTTTAGTCCATATGCCTTACGTACAGTGTTGAAATCTGGAAGGCCGTGGTCCCTACCTCGTTGAATGTTCAAAGCCATGAGATCTCTTCGAGAAAATTCTAATGGCCCGAAGACACTTCCTGTAAAAATATCACTGAATATTTTTGTAATATCAAAAGTGTGTCAAATAAAATATTTTATTTCTAACATTCTTATTTTATTATTGTCGAAAATATAAACAGTACTGTTTGTGTGTCTTTTTAGGCAGTGAGAAGAAGAGAGAGGATGTGAGAAACTGAATGAGTGAAATGAGCAAGCAAATGAGAGCAAGTAAGTGTGACTGAGCAAATGAGAGAATGAGAGCATGAGAGAATAAAGGCAAAATAGTGTGAGAGGAAGAGATAGTGAGAGCAAGTGGTAAGGTGAACAATACAGATCAAAAGAAAGCGAGAGAGCATGAGAGCAAAAGAGAGTGGGAGAACAGGAAAGAGGAAATGAGAGCATAAGAGAGAGGTGGAAGGTAAACATAGTGAAAGCAAGAGAATGAGAGAAAGGGGTACAGAGTAAGAGATAGTGGAAGACAATGTGAGAAAGAGGGTGATAGCATGAGAAAGGAGACAGTAAGAGAGTGAAAACAAGGGAGAGAGCATGAAAGAGAATAGGAGGCAGCATGAGAGAAAGGGACAGAACAAGAGAGCGAGGTAGAGGGAGAGCAAAACAACATGAGAGAGAGGGAGACAGGATGAGAGAAAGGGTCAGAGCAAGATAGGAAGGGATGGAGAGAGGGTGATAAGTGGGGAGAGTAAGAGAGGGAGACAGCAATGAGAGGGGACAGAGCTGGAGTACATGTGTGTGCTGGAGAGAAAAGGTGAAAGCAAGAGCGAAAGAATGAGAGGTGAGAAGGGGCACTATGTTGCATACAGCAATTTTAACTTACTCTCACGGCTATACCAAAAGAGATAATACTTCAATCTTAGTAAAAATGTTTGCTGTTTTGCATTTAACGAAAGAAAAGTTAAAAATAAATAAATAAGAGGATGGTTTGCAATTAAACTGGCATGTTGAATGACCTTCATTTTGGTATATTGTTTTTTTATTCTGTTCATGGTTTATTATGCTAAATATGAGACATGTTTAACTGACACCTTATGATCAAATAAATGGCCAGAAATTTTGCAGATAGTAGTGTGACAGCAGAATATCTGACATTCCTGTGCAATTTTTATAGTATGTCTTTTGCAGAATACGGTTTCATGTGTTGATGTTTTATTGTTCTAGGGTAGCCTAATAATACTACTACTAAAAGTAGTATAATAGCGACATTAGTTCTAAATAAAAAGCAACTAACATGCACAGAATAAGTAAGTTCGTTTATGAGATAGTAAAATAATAATCAAACCAACCATAACTGTGTTATACAAAGCAGATAATACATAAAGTTTATTTATAATGATTAAATTAAATTATGTAATGAAATAATAATTTAATGTGTACTGGTATTCCACAGTTTTAGTACCGCAACATTAAATGTTTTTTCTGCTTCACGTGATAGTTTCATCTGGTACTGATTTGATAGGCTTCCCATTTCTTCAACATTATGACTCATGCATAGCTTCGACTAAAATGAAGACTATTTGCACAGTCTGCCCACCATATCCACAGTATTTTGCTCCAAGAAACCAGCGATGTGCGAAAACTGTGGTTGAAATGGGCAGGCGGCAAGAGGGCAAACAAGACAGTGTAATTAAATACACATGTTCTACTTGGAAGCAGTTTGCAGGCAGGTGATGCTGAAGATATGAAATGATTTTGTTTTGGAAGCGTGCGACGATCGACAAGCAAGATGGATATGAGTGAAGTACCGCCAATGCCCGACCTGCCAGCCACGTGCACATTTAACACTGCATCGCTTCCTTGCGGTTCCTGCCAGCAACGCCCGCCCGCTTACATCTTGCATCTAGCACATTGCGTAACGAAGCAGATACTGTGACTGACAAAAGACTAGTTGCTCTTGTTGGAGAGGGTTATTAATAACTAAGAGATGTAAATAGATTATCAACTGTATTGTCTGCCACAGCAACTACATGTTATCATCATACACAGAACCCTTATTTTAAAACCAAAAAAGTATAACTAAGGCTGTATCGACAATTGATCATAAGTCGAGAATCGATACACTTGCTACAATGACCTTCATGATTACAATATAAAGAAAGCAATACACTTCTTTGGGGATCATAATTTACACACCTAACAGCTCTCTTGCACGCCAAGTGGTGCGGTAATAATTTGTGTGGTGAACTGTGTGCAGCGGGCACAAAAACAAATTCTTATAAATTTCATGTTTGTGTTTTATATTTTATTTCCTCATTTTCCAACCATGGTTGGTGAAAACCACGGATGTAAAGTCAGAAAATAAGGCCTGTAAATTATGTTTTGTTATTTAAAACAGAATCAAATGGGCCATTATTAAATGAGAATTTTTACGCTAACCACATTGCTTCAGAGATTATAGAACATATATTAATGATAAGCATACATTAAATATGCATGCTTTTTTTATGATGCTGGTATTCCATACATCTGCTGCTAATGCAATAGGAATGCATCACTCTGGAATAATCTATATGCTCAGAATTTTGGTGAGAATTTCATAGAATTACCAATTTTGGGTTTTGTATTTCAACTTTCAACGTAAAACATTCTTTAGTATTCAATTAATGTTTGATGTGAATCAGCGTCCACGATTGCAGGGTGTCTACCGGTCACAGAAGTGACCAAAAAAGTCACAGAATTTGAACAAGGTCACGGAAGTCATGAGTATGTCACAGAATTTTACAAATGGTCACGGATTTTGTTTAGGAACAAGCAGTTTATTTTCACATGTCTAAATTGCGCTCATTTATTTGTAGCTTCGAAAAACAAGCATATACTTAGCTAGGAATTCTCTGTAAGTTCAACTTTTGTACTGGACTGTGTTCGATACTTGTGCCCTTTTAAGGATGGCACACCCAGATATTGTATGTGTGCTGCAAGAGCTGAGTAACTGTAAAAACGATGCCGTCAAGGAGTCCAAACTTAGTCACTTATGCCGTTCTTACCCGTTGCCCAGTCGTGTTTGCTTTCAAGACGCTCGTCCTGCTGATTTGTAGTGCTGATTACTCATACCTCTCTTTTTTTTTTTTTTTTTTTTTCATGCCTTCACTTCCCGTGGCAGTGACACAGTCACACACACACTCCACTATGGTGTAATACTCACGTATGTCAATCACCTCCATCACAGATAAATTCCATGAAACTGATGACATGATCACAACGTCGGCGGTAGAAATCTTACATCCTGGAGGAGATTGCAATACAAGAAGTTACCCACTTAACCAGGAAAATTTAATAAACTAAAAACTGCCAAATCTTGAATTTCATGGTAAACGAGAACGGTCACTGACGAGCGGATGAGCAGCTTACTTTAACTACGGATTATGCTATGTCTTACGTATGAAAACAAGTACGCAAATTTTTCAGCTTGGTGAACTGGATACGAGAGTAAATAAGGAATTTTGCAGAAATTACAGCACCCTCATGGACCTTCTCTCTCCCGTCCATCGGTTTGTGTGGCCACTGGAACATTATAAGTGTTTTAACAAGGAAACTAAGATTAAGAACCACTTCGGAGAGTACCCAGTACTGGCAGTACGACCCAATTTGACATCTATTTTGTAAACCAACACAAGAGAGGAGGGCTTAGGAGCTGTCCTGTTTCAACTTGGGGATGAGGGGAACACAGAATAATAGACTTCAGTTGTGTGAAGTTCAGTCCAACTGAGTGCCAGTATGACATTAATGATAGTGAGTGTTTGGGAGTAGAATGGGCTGCCAAATGATACAGGCCGTTCCTAGAATACCAGTGCTCATAACAGATAACCTGTTTCTCGCCTGTCTGCACTCAATGTGTGAAGCACATAGCAAGCTACCCTGCCGGACATTACTTCTAGAGGCTTTTAACTTAGAGGTATGCATGTTCCTGGCATAGATAATCAGCTGACACATTGTCTTGCGCCCCAGGCGGAACCGTGGTAAGATATGAGGATAAATGGAATGAACTCTTACTGCCAGTGCCTGCGGATGCTCAAGTGAATGACACTACTGCCACCTGCAACCTCATTACTGCCGGAGTGGAAGATGTTTATCGACGAAAACTACACGCACAACAGCTGTGCCCAGAGTTCCAGCGCAGAATCACAGAGTGCCGCAGGTACTATAAAAAGATGACGTGTCATTGACAACAAGCTAAATTCCAAAATGTGTTCCAGAAGCCAAATGGGTCATGTTGAATTTGCATTGGTTATTTTTTTAGCTGAGTATTTTGGCAGGCAGTGCCCCAATTGTAATAGCGCTTTCTGCACTCCTGTTACTTTTTCAGCAGTCCTGCCTTAGACAATGGCGTTGGTATGTTTGTGTTTTGTCACGTAAATTTTGTTTTGTACTATTTGTGTGTTTTCTAGATAAAATTTATTATTATTATTATTATATGCTGAGGCGTTTCTATGGTGCACCAACAGAAGTAAGGAAAATGATATACTTCTCATTGGTGCATAGTCACCTACAGTACCACAGCCATATTTGGGGCACAGCAGCAGAAAGACTGATCAAACCTCTACAAGTTGCTCAAAATAGAGCACTTAAAATCACATTCAATCTACCAATGGCATATCACTGTAAAGATATATATGAAACATACAAAATTTTACCTATCAGAGGACTTAATAGAATCAATATACTTCAACTAATTCATGAAAGAAAAGGCAATGCCCCCACCTCCCAACACTTACACAATACAAAAAACTGTAAAAATATATACCTTTCATGTATAAATACTGAGACAGGTAAAAAGGCACTTACATTTCTAGGATACAAACTATATTATAAACTTCCTATTAGTCTAAAAAATATAAATAATCCAAAACTCTTCAGGAGGAAACTAAAGGAACATTTATTGATGACACAGGACGAGACATGTTAGACTAATATTAAATCAGTGAAAATACTTTATTATTTCTACTTGTATGTAAAAAAAAAAATTGTGAATTGTAAGGAAAATAATTATAATGAGCACTTCCTAACTGTAAGGTTTTCCTAGCAACTTTAGTCTTAAATGCACATCAAAGTGTTATTATAAACCTATGCTTTATCCATGCAACACAATTGTTACTCCTTTAGTGCCCTTTTTCGGTTTTTTTTTGTGGTTTTTTTTTTGTTTTTTTGTGTTTTTTTGTTTTGTCAATAGCTCTGTTAGTTTAAGTCAGTAACTCTGTTCTTATACATGTATATTTTTATTTATAACTTCATATATTATGGTATTGTCCAAAACCTCTTTCATTTCAACAAAATAGTTGAAAAAAGAATCTTGTCATAGAGCCTATGATCCAGTACATGTTGTAGTGTTAAATGCCTCTTCGAGTGTATAAGCCCTGTCTGTGTAATGTTAATGTTTATAATCTTTATATTGTAACAGAATTGTTGATCTCACTTTATGCCTCTACAATATGTTATTGACTCTAAAAAAGCTAGGGTGGGGGGGAGGTCAGCAATGTAGAGTGGAAACTTGTTCTAGTGCCTTTATTCCCTTATTCCTTTCCTTTCTAATATGTGAGCTCTTGAAAAGTTAACAACCTCTTGTACTGCAACAGAATACATGTGAACACTTGTACTGAACCTAACAACCATAAGTCGTACAGAAGACTGGACAGTTACTGAATTGCAGAATCTACAATCTGGTGTACTCATTTGACATGTACTTGTTGCTATAAGGGCAACCTATCCGAAACCCTTACGAGTTGTCATCTATCTTTCGTATATTAGTTTATTATTATTACATTATTATTGTGTTTATTTAGGTATTTCTAGTTGTTTATGATAAAAATAGTCCAAGTTTCTATACTTTCCGGCACTGTCAACTGCATCTGACTGATCTGACTAATGTATTTTCTATCTATTCTCAAGATCTCCACCTAGAGCTCTTGCTCAAGGAGATTAGATACTGTGTACATAAGTCTTTTTTTGATAAATGTAAATAAAATTATGAAATAAATAAATAAATAAATTGTTGTTTGTTATTATTAGAAGGTTGTTGTCATTTAATGTACATGTATTATTGTTGAAGTAAAGTGCAAGGAGAAAGAAACAATGATATATTCCTATAGTATTAATAACAGTAATGAAATATATTTATGGTGTCAAAAGGTTATGGACCCAGAGTCAGGAAGGTAAGCAATTTGAATGGTAAATAAGTTTATTGTACAAGATTTGTACCAAAAGTATGTAATGGACTCGTAAGAAGAAATTCGTAAGGATAGGGAATACTGATGTTAAAAGGATTATTTCATTTTGTATGGAAGAATATTATCATGCTGGGCCCTTAGGAGAGAGGCAGAATTAGTCACCAGAACTGTTGGAATGCAGTATGACTTGGTTTTGGAGGAATGAAATTGGCAGATTTGAACCAAGAACAGTTAACGAGTGGATAGGAAAGCTCACGTGTAAATTTTTCTGTTGTGAATTATTCAATTCTAGAAGATATTGGTGACATTATTGTTGGTGAAATGATATACTGTATGGATGATGTTAAGAAATTTGTATAGTACCTTCTCTGTGTTACATTTTATTATAACCTTAAAAGAAATGATAAATGAGATAAAAACTGCAGAACTTCCTATGGATGAATATTTTTCCCATATTAAAAATCTCAATAGGAAACTGTTGAGAGGAGGAATTGAATTTTCGGATCAGTGTGTAGCAATGATCATATTGGCTGGACTACCACTAGATGAATATGACGGAGTTGATAGAAACATAGAGAACAACGAAGGAGTAAACACAGTGAAAGTAAAAAGAAAACCACTGACTAAAGAGAGAAGAAAGATCAGAGTTACAAAAATCAAGAGAGAAGATGAAGTACGAGCTAAATTTGTCGTAAGACAGCAGATAAAGGAAAATAACTGGAGTATGATGATCCAAATCAAGAGGAATTGTATCATTGTTTTAAGTGTGGAAGACAAGAACATGTACGTGAAAATATTGCAGAAGTGGTATTAAGAGCTACAATTGTGGAAGGCTTCAACAAATGATGAAAGACCATCGGATGCCGAGAAAAGAAGTACAACAGCAACAACCAATTTCAGAAGATGTGAGTGCAATTGCAGCAAACATATAAACATTGCGAATAGCTGTCAAATTTATGTGCATGAAGGTAGGTTCTGGGAAAACCAAGAAAGAAAATTAGTATTTGGATTTGTGTGCTTCTCACCATATTAGTCCAAGTAAAAATTGGTTTGTGGACATTGACAAAAAGGTTAGAGGTGAATTATTAATTGGGGATGACAGTAAAATAGAAGTTGCAGGGTGTCGAACTGTAGTTGTTCGAATGGATACAGGGTGGGAAATTAAATCCCATCAACTCTTGTTGAAGTACTGTTAATCTACTTACCTCTCAGGTCTTCAACTATTCTGTGATCCTCTTCTTCAGATAACTGAAATGCCATTCCCATTAACAATCTGTCGATGTCCATAAACTCATCAGTATAGTTGTACTGTGATTTGATGGCATCCTAAGAAATGAACAATCACAATTTAATCACTGTACAGGTTTTTGTAACAATTGTAGTTTAGTTAATGTAGTGTAAGCAGTATATTGTAATGACAAAATTGTTTATTATGTCCAGGATTCGCAATATGATAAAATACTTCAACATGACAAATTATTGCTAAATATATATGTGTGTTTTTTGTTAAGGTTAAATATTTTGCACCTTTTTGGGTTAATAAAAGTCTGCTCTATTATTTTCAATTAATATTTGTATATTTAGTTGCAGTTGGATTTATAATGGGTTATGATTTTTTACATTAACTTGGCCATTAAGACTGACAAAAAGAATTTCTTTTAAATTCACTTTTGGAAATCCCACTAACCAAATTAGTGACAAGATTTTATTAGTAACGCTTAAGTTACTAACCAAGTGATGCCATCATACCTAATATTATAAATGCAAAAGTGTGTTTGTTGATTTGTTGGTTTGTCCTTTCAAACCTCAACAGAGCAACATGATTATTTTTCATGTATATGGACTCGAAAGCTACTTTTTATCCCGGAAAACTTGTGTTTCCATTGTAAAAGATCTGGAGTCTACTTCTGTAATTACCTCGTCATGCTAACTTGGCTGAACTGATTTTAATGAAATGTAGTATGAAGATGTATTTGATCTTGGAATAACACACAGGATACTACTTTTAATCCTTGGAATATGCACAATTCCAGTGGGATAGCTATTTAGCATTTAGAAGTATTCTATAATAACTTAGTTTTGGTTTGTACATTATCGTTTAGTAATTGCTCAAGGTGTATTTTGTACCTAAGCTACAGAGCATAGATCATTCACAATATTGCATACATGTGAGTATTTTTGTATGTTCTACGTTCTCAATGATAGACATTCAACTTGAATGTGTTTCTTATGTTTCCATAATTAATATTTGTTTCTGGGACTCTATCGCTGCAGCTTTATTTGTCCTAGACAGTTACACGAGAGCACATCTTTTGTTAGACAGGTAACATTACCGGTACTCAATTAACCATCTTCAAATATTCAAAAATCCTGATGGTAAAAAAAATGGTATGTAATTAGAGGGTAGCCACCCCTGCTATTTTGATAATAGTGGAAAGTATTAAGCAGAATTGATGTGGGTTTAAAGATCCCAACAGCGTTAAGCAATGCTGGAAATAATTTTTTTATTTCAATTAGTATCCAATATTTTGGGAAAATATTTTTTTTTTTTTTTTTTAATTTTGTATTTATATGTTCATTATGCCCTTAATATTAAGTTTAGATGAAAAGTACAAAACATGTTTTCATCCTATTTCTTTGTGAGGAACATGCATGCGGAGTTTGTCCTCCTATTTAAGAAACATCTTGTGTAACCATGCAGGGATTTTACGAAAAGGGGGGGGGGGGGGGGAAGGGAGAAAGGGTACATTTGTCCCATGCCCCGAGGCTTAAGGGGTCCCCGGATGGCCCTAGACGTCTGCAGTCCAGGGAAATCAATATTATTTGGTTATTTTCAAGTTATTAACTTAAAACTCGTAAATACCACAGTACGAAACTGATAAGAAAATAACTCATTCAAATGAACGGGGCCCTACCGGCCCACCCTCTGATAGGGCCTGCTCACTATATGTCATTGTCTGACTCATTGCATCTGGTGCACACACTAGCGCAAACCCAGGGCTGTCGACGGAAATTTCGGGGCCTTTCACAAACAAATATTTCAGGACCTGCTTCACACATGTCTTCATACTCTTGATTAAATCTGTTTATGATAAAATAACATTGATGCTTTACCCTAATGTTTATTATATCAAACGCAAAAATGGATTTTACCGAAACCAAACAAAACAATTTATATTTTTTATTCAGCAATCATACATTTTTTTTAAAAATAACATAGTATCGATTACTAAGAGTAGATACACTAACTCAAATGTGTTACAATTTGTACATTCATTTTTCTTAGTAACATACCAGTTAGCAGTTATACCACACAGTTCTTTAGATTGTTGCACCCAAAGCATCGCAAATAACGAAAGTAAGCCGAAATCAAGCAAGGTGTTATGTTTCAGATGAATGGTGTATTATTTTACAAGATGCATAGGCACATTTGTGGATCATATGACTTAAACAATCTGGAATTTCTCCATAGCATTTCATTTAGAAGTATTCCGATTATTAACATCAATAGTAAAAAAGTGGTGAGCATGGCGTTAATGCCTTTAAAATTAACTGCCTCTTTCTATGTAATGCTAAAAAATAAATAAATAGCTTTTTAGTTGTACACTGTTTTTATATTTTGCAAGTGAGTCCTATAGTTTCACAATATCAATATTGCTTTAAAATTCCTAAAACTGAAGCAAACACTATTGTAAAGTAAAATAATTTATCTTACTCATCTTACCAGAGCTAAACAGTATGAATAAAAAAATTAACCACACTCTGCGGCAATGGGGGGTGGGTAACAGTGCAATAGTCGTTAGGTGGGGAGGAGTGAAATGTTTGTTTTGCTCACATCTTCGTGTGGCAAACCTTTTGTTCTTTGGTAACAGACGTGAAGCGAATAGAGCTAGAGCAGATGCACGCAGTGGTGAGTCAGATTTCAACGTTCATGGTCGTCACCTGCCGGCTTGAGCGACATGCGAACTCTGATATTTATGATTCCAAAATACTACGTCACTTTCTTTTGCTGTTTATATAAATTACGTTTTTATCTTCAAAACTGTTTAGCTCAGGTAGGATGAGTAAGGAAAGTAATTTTATTTTACAACAGTGTTTGCTTCCTTTTAGGAAATTTAAAGCAATATTGATGTGAAACCGAAGGACTCACTTGCAGTATATATAAACAGTGTAAAATTATTATTATTATTATTTTATAAAGATTCAGGCAGTCAATTTTAAAGGCTTTAACGCCATGCTCGCCATTTTTTTTACTATTGATGTTAATAACTGGAATACTTCTTAATGAAATGCTATGGAGATATTCTAGATTGTTTAAGTCATACGATGCACAAATGTGCATATGCATCGTGTAACATAATATACTATTCATCTGAAACACAACACCTTGCTTGATTTCGGGCTTACTTTGGTTATTTGCGATACTTTGGGTGCAACAATCTAAAGAACTGAGTGGTATAGCTGCTAACTGGTACGTTACTAAGACAAATTAGTGTACAAATTGTAAAACATTTGTGTTAACGTATCTATTCTTAGCAATTTATACTGCGTTACTTTAAAAAATGTTTACGATTCCTAAGTATAAAATAAGTCGTTTTGTTTGGTTTTGGTAAAATATATTTTTGCCTTTGATATAATAAACATTAAGGTAAAGCATTAATATATATTTTTCAGAAACAGATTTAATCAAGAGTATGAAGACACACGTGAAGGGGGCCCCGAAATATTTGCTCGTGAAGGGCCCCGAATTTTCGGTTGCGACGGCCATGATGACATGTATAAAAATGTTAAGTATCACTTCAATAATTTTTGTGTTTAAGAAAACCAATATATGTCATTTCATTAAATCTTACCTGTGGTCTCCAGAAAATGTTGCAAGTTCGTACAGCTTTGCCACTCCAACCTCTCACAGTTGAATTGCATCCATTACGACCATAATCTCGAAAGTAAACACCTAAAAATATTGTATTTAAAACTTAAGATATGTTGAATGTTGAATTACATGTTTTACATTACATAGTGTGATTTGTTTTATCATTACTTGGAAAGTTAGCTGAGTGTTTAAAACCTTAGCGATAAAAAATATAAAGAAAACAGTTTTGTTTTTAATTTACGTCAGGGTTAGGTTCCTGAAAACTGTGCCACAAATTGAAACATCTTAAATTGAGTCAGACCAGCCAGACTTGACCTACAGCCGAACATAAGTTAGTCGGCCTGCAGCGCACATGCCACAGCACTTTGCTAGTTTATCAATTACGTACAGTGAAATGACAGTGTAGGAAACAAATACAATTACTTACCAGCTTTTCAGCATAGTTATTTTTACAAGCAGCTTTAGTACATTAAACCATGGTGGGTCTAGAGGGACACGGGGGCAGGCAGCCTGACTCGGGAGGCTTGTTAGAATGGGTACAAATTATGACTGTGATGTTTACTCAGAAATTATTGAAAAGAGGATGGGGTGCAAATCACAATTCTTGCTTCAGGCGAAGGAAAGCCCAAATCCAGTCTTGCATTAAACAGCTACAATACTTTACTAACAATATAGATATGTGTCATAAGATTTACATGTTTGCAAACATATTATTATTCTTTCTTTAAGGCCATGCTCACTTGTTCCTACTTCTGTAGTAATATTAATTTTTTACACCTAAACGAGACCTGATATCAAAAATCTGTTCGTCAGTTTTGTTTAAAATCGTCTTCTCCATGTTGGCTGATTTTTTTCATGGCAGTAAATGCCATGGTTTTAGCTAAGTATAGAATTAACAAAATTCTGATTAATTAACTTTTTAGTCAAAACCGTATAGTTTCTAGTTTCGAAAATATTAGCTATCATAGCAAAAAAAACCATACTAAACAAAACTACCAAGCAGACACTTTATATCTGCTCTCGTTTAAGCTTAAAAAAATGACTATTGCAAGAACAGTAAAAACAAGAAAGCATGCATGATCTTAATAACAGGCTATGAGATGCTGAGGCTCATGCAGGTTGCACATTTTTACCAAAAAAAATTAATGATCACAAAAGTCCTGCACAATGCCGTTTGTGATGGCCTTGTGTGCAGATATTTTTTTCTCGTGTGCTGCCTAGCTTGGACTAGGTGAATTGGGGCTCGAGGGAAGGCAACATGCCGACAGTTGGTCTCCCTTACTCTCTGCCAGGCATGCAGGAAGCAGTGTCATCAGTGGCAATCATTCACTGCTCACTGCTCTATGGGCGCACACACACACTCACATACACTATGTCTGCATGAAACTGTTCGGCAGCTTGTACGTTAGCACGTAGTTTTTCTCCTTGTACTGTATATAGCAAATTGTGTACCTCTGCTTGGATCTAGTTAGACATCCAGAGGATAAGCTGAACTTTCTGTGGGTGCCTAAAGCTTCATGAAAGAACTTTGCTTTCTCTATGGTAGTGCCTGACACGGGTGTCTTGTTAATTTCTTTTGACTGAACCAACTAACCGTAGCGATATCTGTGATCTATCCAATTCAAGATTGTAACTTGTATCACTTCACCTGTTTGTGCGCTTTAATGAAATTAGTTGTGTAACAAGCTGCCCCACTGCTTCAACTTGTTTCTCGAGCTATCAGCTGTCAAACATCACATCTTTTCGAAGTGAGTTCGGATGCCTCTGCGGATATTTTTGCATGGGAACGGTACGGCTGCACCGAAACCTTCTCAAGAACGACCATATACTATTTTATGTGCACAAAGTGATATTATTACAAAAGATTAAAAAAATGCAACTGAATATTGAAGTCAGTAAGTCTTAATTACAAACATAGCATTATATCATCTGAACAATTTCCTGCTGCAACAATACTATTAACTAATCAGCCAGCCAATGACCGACAGCTCACCAGTGACAATGTTTATTTCTGATGCAAACTTGAAATGGCTGAGGTTTTCAAAGATTTCCATTTTGAAGAATTCACACTTATTGTCACAGTATTCACTGCCATCATCATAAGCAAACTTTTTCAGTGCTTCTCTTTTATTTAATCCATCGATTAACTGCAACTTCTGTTCAATTGTCCGGGCCACCTTTATACGTTTACGTGCCATTTAAACTGAAGTGTTGTAAACTTGGCTGATGTCACTAACACCGTTAACTATGATCACTATCCTATGTGGTGCACACGTGCACATCTAACATGCAGATAACAACTAGGTTTGTCTTGCTCATGCACATCTACTGTATTTCACTATTTAAAGTCACTGCAAACCTTAAAATATATGTACGAAAAAGTGTCTTAACAACACTAATAAAATTCACAGTAAAATAGATTTAATGTTTTACCCTGTTTCTGCTGTTTTTGCTACAAATATTTTTTAAATCTGGAACGAGAGCAGATATCACTAATGTGTTTGGCAGTTTTCTTTAAAATTATTTTTGCAGTGATGGGTAATTTTTTCAAGGCAAGAAATTACGTAGTTTTCGATTAACGTTAACTATCAAAAATGTTGTCAGTAAATAGCTAAAACCAAAGCGTTGACCTTCTTAAAAAAATTTGCCAACATGGTGAAAACTATTTTCAACAAAACTGCCAACAGATTTTTAATATCTGCCTTTATAACTATATCACAAAACGTAGAATTCAATCATGTAACACTTTACTTTTCAGCAGCCCTCTCGTCTGTACTGAAACATCTCGAAAGTTCCATTTTTGTGGAAAATAAGATAGATGTTCTATTTTTTATAATTAATGTGAACATAAATTTGGCAGTTTGGGAACCATCTCATAAAGTAAAAATGATTAATTGCAGTTAACTGATAATGTACTACAAACATGTTTATAGAATGATAAAGTTAACAGCAACAAGTCTCAAACCCTGTCCACACAGCGACTGAAGGGCCAAGTGGCTGTATGAAAGGGCAGGGTGGGGAAACTGCTGTGTCATGCTAGCCTATGTGGGTAGGGCACGCTCGTGATAAGCAGGCAGCGGCTGTGATAGCCTGTAAGATAGAGCGACAAACTTGTATCTTTCACTAACTACTTCGTTCAAATAAAATGTTAAACTACTGTACAGTCCTCGATTTATGTACAGTGTTTTGATTAGATATAGATAAGATACAGACAAGACTCTAGTACAGAATGCCAGATATAAAATAGCGTAAGATAAAACATGCAACACATAAACAAGATAAGAAATAAAAATTGCACAATGTTGCATGAGCGAATGTCATACATGTTTTGTTTGTTTGTTATCATACTCAGTTTAGTTGTTCAAAGTCTTCCAGATTTGTGACTTAAATTCTACACTACCATTGTAGAAACATTTGTTATGTACAGAGGATTAATATCTTATGTGTGTGTGTCTATATATATATATATATATATATATATATATATATATGTGTGTGTGTGTGTGTGTGTGTGTGTGTGTGTGCGCATGCGTGTGTGTGTATATGTATATATATACACACATACATATACACACACATATATATATATATGTACACATAATTATATACAAATACATACAGGATGATGCTTAGTTAAACAGACACGTCTTGGGATGTGATTTCTGACGAAAAATATGCCGAAAACATATATATGACTTAGTGGATATTTAGGCCGCCATGTATGCTTGAGGTATGAAGTTTGAAAATGTGTTCGTGAACATAAATAAAAATCAATGTAACATTAACAAACAATTATTTTGTGTAAAGTTTACATGAATGAAGATGTCATAAAGACCCGTGCACATTTTGTAAAATCATGAACTTAACAGTATTAAATCACTAGCAGAATCAAATAACAATCCGTTTATAAAGAAAACCACCCAAGAAACAAAAAAGGTTCCCTTGGTGTGATACTCTCAGGGCTCTCGTTCTCTGTCAAATTCGTTGTGAAGTATTTCTTAAGTTAATGTGTAACACCTGGTTCTATGCAACCTGTGTAACGTAAGCAATGCGGGTTGTCTACCACACGGGCGTATAACTTTAGGCGTACATTTTCTGGGTATGCAAGCCCTGTATGTCGTCTTTTTACATTGATTCACTGACAACTGGAAAATAATATGAATATTAACAATGACATATTAACGATAGAAATACGTAAACATTCACTTAAATTGAAGATATTTGTCGGCTGTACTAGACTTATAACTGCCATTTTGAAGGAGTAATTAATGTTCACATAATGTGTCGCAACGTTATTGAAGATGCGAAGTGGGATGTCGGCATATGACTAGCGATGCTCTAGAAAAGAATTGTCAGGCAGTATCCATCATGTTCTGCGTGCTTGGAATGAAATTTATTTATTGAATCTGATATGATTTATGAACATGATTATGCTCATAAATAGATCAGATAATGTCTCCAACAGACCTCAAAACAAGTTCCATACTTTACTTAGTTTATATAACTCGGTGCGATTTTGTTGTCACTGATAAATTTGAATATTTAGTAATGCTGCAAACCAATATTCTAAGAAATCTTTACTGTAGCAACATTCTTGATCATGTAGATATTGCAATACAGCCTCAAAAAGTCAAAATTGTTTAAAATTGTGTTCGAGAACATTCGCGTGCATGGTTGTTTAACATCCAACACCATTGCTACTCAACATGTAGCCACCAAAAGTATAACATGATATGTTACATCATGTGTCAGTTTTAGTTATTTTAATGGTAGCAAGATCCTCATGACAGTTTACTAGATATCATACAAATATTGTCTGCACATTTATTGACAACTACTGTACAGAATGATTACACAAACTAAATAAAATAAACATAATACATAGATCAAACACAATTAATAACCCTACTGCAGACAAAGCCATGTTAAAATGTGAAATTGTAATTTGCTTACAATAAATGCTCAATTTGTCCACCATTGACGTCAATGCACAGAGTGCTTGTACGTGTCATTGACTGCATTTTTCACGAGTTAAACACACCATCTCGCGTGAAGCACGCCTTGTTGGTGAAAAGAATGTTTTCTGTGAACTGCAGCTCTGCTTGACAATGTTGTAGATACCACGTGGCGAACTGCAAGCGTTGTGGGTAGTGACGAGGTCTCATTACCTGCACCTTTTGACGATGGAAGGGGCATACTAAATCATCGTGAAGCACACGCCACACAGTTGCTTGACTCGTTCGTAATCTGCACGCAATGGCACGTGTGCTGGTATATGAATTCTGCTCCACTTGATGTAAAATCCTTCCCTCCAAGACAGGTGTCCTCACAGCACGACCACGACCCTGCCCGTCAGCCCTAGTAAAAGATCCACTCTTCTGCAGCCCCCGATCAATTGACAAAAATGTGGTATGATGTGGAACTCATCGGTTTGGTGCCACTCTTAATAAATACGATGTGCGGCACGGCTGTTTCCATGAGCTGCTCGTACGCCAGAATCATATAGGTGTGTTCTGCCCAAGTGAACCGCTCCATTATAAACGATGATGTACCACCTTCACTGTACAAGACACTACTCCAACTGTCCAAACACGCATTGTTATTCCTTCTCTTGCATCGGCGCAAAAAGGGTAACCCATTTACACTTGTTTTATGACATTACAGAAACACGGCTTGGGTAAGATTGTTATTACAAATAAAACGTTTGCATACAGTTTAATGTTTATGTCTTACATAATTGTTCATATTTGGTAGAGCCATTAATATTTTCTCGTAAACAAAATCATTGAAAAGCAGTTGGAAGATTGTTTGGCACACCTTATGGATACTTCCAACTTGTTTTGAGGGTTCTTGGTGTCGATTGTTGTGCAATCTAGCCCACGTGGCGAAACGAGAGTCTGTGGTTTGCTCACAACGTAGTACAACACTAAAAAGCACCGAATGAGGTAAACGAATGGTTTTGAGTTTCTATTTAGGTCAGTAAATGCTGTTATTGGGCGACTTAATGTGCACAGTTGTGCTACACAGAACATTGAATAAATAAAGACCACTTGAGAAAAGCAGACTAGTTGGTTAGAACGTAACAGTCCTTTCCACAGCATTGCCAGTGGTGTGCTGAAATCCGAGAACGCCTCTTTATCTTATTCTGGGAACATACACACAGCACAAACTGCTGTTTAAAGAGCATTACAGGCAACAGATGTTTGTAATTTATATGTATGATTGTTGTACCGGTTATCGTTATTAATAATATCTAGACATTTCAATTTGTATTATTATTCAGTTTTAATAGGTGAACCTGTGACAATTTACTTGATATACACTGCTTAAATGCCCATAAAAAACAGTTGTAAAACACAACACCCTTATGGTAGACAACCTGCATTGCTTGCGTTACACAGGTAGCATTGCACCAGGTGTTAAAACATAACTTACGAAAATACTTCGCAATGAATTTGACCGAGAATAAGAGTCCTGAGAATATCACACCAAGGAAACCTTTTTTGTTCCTTGGGTGGTTTTATTAATAAATCGCTCAAAAGAATTTGATTTAAATGCATTGCTATCACTTTTTGCAAAAATAAATGGATTGTTGTTTGATTCCGCTAGTGATTTAATACTGTTTAGGGCATGATTTTACAAAATGTGCACAGGCCCTTTTGACAACTTCGTTCATGTAAACTTTACACAAAATAATTGTTAGTTAATGTTGCATTGATTTTTATTTATGTTCGTGGACACATTTTCAAACTTCGTACTTAAAGCGTACATGGCAGCCTTAATATCCACTAAGTTATATATATGTTTTTGGCATATTTTTTCGTCTGCAATCACCTCCCAAGAGGTGTCTGTTTAGTTAAGAATCATCCTGTATGTATTTGTGTGCGTGTTTGTGTGTGTTTTTGTGTGTGTGTATGTATATGACAGATAGACAGGAAGAGAGAACAGCTGCCACTTTTAACATCCGAAGTGATAACAAACTGGCATTAGGTTACTTTGATCAAAAATTCCTAGCACAGGCATATGTTCTGAAAATATTGTAAAACTTAGTCCTAACAAATACTGCTGAAGTTTGTTAACACCAAATATCAAAGCTAAAACCTCTTTGTCAAATTGTTCGTAGTTACGTTCTACTGAAGACATCTGCAATGTAAATGCAACAGATGATTCTTGCTATTCTTCTCTTTCACTGCTAAGACAGCACCTGATCCATGCAGGCTTACATCACAAGTCAATACAAGGGGTTTCTCTTCACTGTAATGTGCCAATAATGAATTGGACTGCAACAGCTGCTTATATTAAATAAATAAATTCTCTCCTTTGGCCCAAAATGTCACTGTACGTCCCCTTTGAGGATCTTATGCAATTTTTCCGCATCATTACCAAGAAAACTTTGTCCAGCTGAATCAGCAACCACCAAGTCTTTAAACGCAAAGCTTTCCGTCGTAACTTACTGTTACTGAAGCCTGGCTATACACGTTTACACGTGCACATGTTTACTTCCCCACAAGACCAAATTAATATCACATGGGGCTAACACAGGTCGATCATAAACATTTTACCAAAGATATTTAAACACCTTATGTTTGACAATGGTCAGTGCTGCTCCATAGTCAACTTCAAATTCGTGAATTCTTCTATTTAGGTGAATTTTTACACTATAGAGCCTTGTAATTCTCTGTGAATTAATACTGTACAAATTGATATGTTTCACTTCCTGAACCTCACTACCTGAACTAGTTGAACCTCCATATGTACAGTCCACTTCAGAATTCCATGACTTAGTCTTCCTTGCACTTTTACGTTCCATTATGAGGTGTCCCACTTTGTTACAATGTGAAAAAGTACTATTTGCCAACATACATGTGCCTTATGTTCAACAATACCACATCTGAATCAAGTAACACTAAATACATTTTTAATGGCGCTTACTTTATTCTTTACTTCCTCTTGCTAGTAACATAATCACACCCTTGAGCATCCGTAAGGTCGCTGCCAATAATGTTCTTAATATCAATTTATGAGGCTAGAATTGTCTCTATTCAGTAGAACCTCAATTATCCACGACTCGATTATCAGATTTGCGGATTATCCGCAATTTTTGATCATGCAAATTTATTTTTCTATGTAACGTTTTTTTTAATGTGCCTGTGAAATCTTGTAAGTTCACAAGTTTCCATCCCTATATTCGGTTAAGCATTTGCATTTGTGTTTATTAATATACAGTATAAAGTACGGCACACTTGTTTTCATTTGTTTGAGGTAGTAGTCTATTTTAATCTGAACGAACGGTTCTCTGCTGCGCGCTTGTCCATGTGAGCAGAGTGTTCATTCCTACGTGGCAGCGAGGCGACAGCACACATGCGCGGTGCGCAGCTTTGTTTAGATTTCAGCGTGCATATACGACAGTTAAAGGATTAAGTGGTAGAATTTGGTGGGCAGTAGCACTGTTGTAAAAAGTTAGTGTTCGGAATCATGTAGGGAACTGCACAAAAACGTATGCGAGTGGTATTATAAAATTAAAATTATAGAATGGTTTCAGTGCAGGGAAACAATTGCAAAACTTGCAGAGAAGTATGATATTAAAAACACTATAGTGCGAGACATCATAAAAAATCGCAGCAGACAGTTCAAGTGGCTTGGATAAATGCAAGGCGATGAAAGAATCGACTTTTAGCAGCCTGGGCTACTGTTTATTAAAATGGTTTCAACAGAAGAGGGCAGAGGGCGTGCTGATTACGTGTTCAGTTGCAAATCAAAACAAATGGCCCATATTTTTGTTAAAATTTACCATTCATAATTTTAATGGGCGTTACATTTGTGACAAGCCACTTTTGCCTTGCAGCGACATGTGTGTCGCTTGCCGATCAATACAAATGGAGCACGCATCTAGATCCTTTGTCTCGTCAGCAAGACTTTGGCGGAAAAAACTAGGATTTAGGTACCGTAGATTTGTGTGTGCCACTACTTGTCTAGTAGAAAATAAAAATCTTGAAATCTGAAACAGAATTGATATAACTTTTTATTAATGATTTTATTTATGTATTTTCTTATTTGCACGCATGTGTAAAAGCGGCATAAATAATCAATTTTTTCAATTGACCGCTATATTTACTATAAGTGGCTGAGTAGCTGGTGGCTGGCCAGGCTGCAGAAACAGCGTGCAGGCATGCAATGACCTTGCAAGGTGAGGCTGTTGGCTCAGTCAAGCGTTGCCATGTAGCGCACGGCAGGCAGCAACTGCTGCTTGCTTTGTTCTCCGCCGTACATTGCAAATGATTTTGGTGTCTATGCACCCCTAATTTTTTTTTGTAAAGTTAAAAGTTATATTTTGACTAAGTTTTTTTCCCCCCAAGATTTTGTACCTTCAAAATTATGACTCAATTTATGTGTGGGGTCGTCTTTAATGACAACAAATACAGTGCAGTATTGTATGTTAATTTTTTTTTTTTCATTAGTGCTATGTTTCAGTGCATACGTTTTACTGACGTGCAGCAGTCAGATAATTGCAATGACTGCTATGTGGTTATAGATAAGATAGCAACAACTCCCATTGATGATAACCACGTCTTGAGTCATGGCTTCAGATAAGATAAACTAATGACTCGATCATCCATGAAATTTCAATTATCCAACTGTCTTGTCCCCTGCATTATCGCGAATAATTGAGGTTCTACTGTATTTTAATTTGCTGCTTCATTTTCTAATGAGAATATAGTAGCCTTGTCCATTTTCAGTCCTGGTTCTACCAACATCATATTTAACACCACACTTTAATATAATGAGTAACTGTTTCTCAAAATCTTGGAAGTGGCAGCCATTTGACAAAATCTTAAGTTTTGCAACAAATTCAGAAATAGTTTTTGAAGCTTTTTGTTTACAATTTCTGAAAACAAAACAAGCAGCTATTTTTTTTCTCTTTGGATTATAGTGTGCATCTAACATAGCAATTAACTTTTCATAAGTATAGTCCATTAAATATTTTAGCATGATAAGCAATATTGCAAAAGATACTTCCTGTTGACACAAGTTACATTTTAATGGTAATGAATGTAATGATTGAAGACAATAGTTAACAATTAAATAAAAATGAAATCTTAGCCAAAAGCAGACAGGAAGTTGGGAGGCTTTTTGCCTCACCTACGTCACTAGCAGCTGGGAAAAACCTGCATTTCAAACCATTGTCTATGAGTAGGCCTGGCGTCCGCCTGTTGCGACACTAAACATTACACGCAGCGCAGAACTGGCTAAAACTTAAAGATTTGGATTGATACCTTACTGAACAAAATTACATAAAAAAGTTACTTAAATAAAATTCGTGGAGTGAAAACCTTACTACAGTAATAAAAATGTGGAAAACTATGTTAAACAAAATGAGTACAATATAATTAAAACATGTCTGACCAAGGCATCATTTGTACGGGTTGCATTAATTGTCTACGTTACTGGTTGGATTGCTGCTAGAATTGGAACTGGACTAGTTATAAGTGTGAAATATTGAAGTGCTCTTAGCTATTGCTTCCACCAGAAATCACTAAGCTATATTAATTATACTAATTGTCATTCTTGATAGATCTTTAGACTGGCTTCAGTAGTAGCGCAGCACCACAGTCCATCAGTGCAACCAACCCTCATTTTTAGTGAAAATTAACAAGTACATTTTGCCACTGGCTCCAATTCATCACATCACTGTATTATGCCTTTGCAAGCCGGGCTTATAATTAGCTTGCCTTAGGGATATTGGCGCACCTTTGGTGGAGAACCACATTAACACTTTATACTTAACAGCAAGCAGCAGCAGTGGTGCCCTAACCAAATGGTGGCTCTCTATTTGCATGCTAGTATTTTGTTTGGGTGTTGAGCTCTGCAAAAGGGAAAAGGATTTGTGTTCTTGAAGCTAAGATATAAAATATATGGTCAAAACCAAAATTTGAGTACCTACCTTACAAAAAATATAAATTAATACTAGTCCAAAATGGGCTGAGTTCTTCACAGTTGATGTTTCTTTTGAAAATGTGAGAGTTTTATTTTTACATTTGAATGAAATATTTAGTACAGCTTAAAACAATTCTCACATAATTCTAGTTCAAAAATGTAATATTCAAAATTCTGTAGTTGATTAGTTCAATACTAGTGTGTTTCAGTTATGATGTAATCATGTTGGATTTTACATACCTGGAGTCACTAAAGTGTGTCCAAATCTGAATGCTGCTGCCTGGAAAAATTGATCGATTTGTGGATCAACTGCTGGGTTGTATCCTGTAAGATAAATGTTATTTGTACACTGCATTCATTCAAGTGTTCAGACATAGTCAAATAGTTGAGTAATTATTATTCTGGCATCTGAGTTATAGCTATTGTTTAAAAGTATTAGGTATTTTTATCACATTACACTACCGGTAGGCATTATTAGGATGTGAACAGTTGACTACATGCTAAATGTTAGAGTAGACACGTTAAAAGCTGGCACTGCAACCCTTTTTCCCTCTAGAAATACTTCTTTTTCTAGATGTTATTAGTTCAGTGTTCCATCTTTTGTGCATTCACTGCATTATAGCTCCAAAATCAGTACCTATATTATTATTATATCATGTGCACAGCTGTAACTATAAGTAAAGTAAAATTTTTTGTATTATTTTAGCTTATTTTGGTTTTAGTTGTAATAAATTTTACTTTATCATTTAATAATGTTCGTGTCTAATTATCATAATAAAGGGAAGCTAAGAATGAAATATTTTTGCTAATAATGTCCTAGGAGTTCTACAACATAGTTAGTAAATCCTAACATTTAATGTAAAAGTAAAATTCAGACTTGTGGGTGCCAATTCATAGATATAAATGGTAATTATTACATAATTTATTTATTTATTATTATATAGTTTTAATTTCACGTTAATGTTGTGAAAGGAGATGAAGAGCTATCAAAATTGATTTATGTCATCTTAATTGAATATACATTGTAGCATGTAGCACAAGAGGCTAACAGTACAAGGAAGATAAATAGGCAGGAGTGGTTCCATAACAGTCAAGGGATAGGCTCCTGTTTTTAGAGGATAGGGGGCAGGGCTCCTACCCCTGTAGTGTGAAGGTTCATTACCACTGCTAGCTTTGTAACCATCTTGTACCAGCTGCCCAGAATAGTTATATTTAAGATTTAGATATTATGATAATAAATAGGAAATGTGGTGCTGTTAAATAATTTATAGTTTAAATGGAGGAGTGTAGTTGTGTTATTGATGGAAATAAATAATCCTTTATAAGTGTGAAGATAGCAAAGCAAGGAATAATTGAAACAGCCAGAATTTCGTAATGATAATGTTGATTGGTTGACTCAAAGATGACGTGTAAAAGCCCTTTTGGACCCAGCAGACAAGCTTTTCAAGACAACAGATAGGCTGCGACCATGAAATGAGCAAGACATGTTTCAGGTGTGCAGGTGTAGTGTTTTTATTATTGGGGGTTGGCAGGATCGAGTGATGTGGGCAGTGTGTTTTGTCTGTGACATAATTACAGGCTGCCTAATTGTAGGAGATGTCTATTTCAATGGTTAACTGAAAAATAAACTGCACGTGTCTGCGTCCAGTCATCTGTAACCACAAAGGGACCCTAACCCAGTAACAATGCAAACTTGCAAATTATCTAAAAAAATGATGAGTATCCAGCTAAAATGCAACAGAAATCCTAGACCCGTGTGCCTTTGGCGCGCCAACAATAGAAGAAATTCTGTGTCCCAGTATTTGTGTACTCATGGAGGTAAGTAATCGTAATCAAAAAATATTTTGCGACAGTTCCAAAATATTTGGTTAGTATTGACCCCGCCAAATATTTTTGTGCTCACTGTAAAATCATTGTGCTATCACCACTAAATTACTGTAATCGCCAAAAAAGGGGTGAAAAGTGATGAATCATCAATAAACCACGAATCAAACTGACTATCATTGTGTTTTTCACTTCAGTGAGACACCCATAAAGAAGTATAAAAATGTGATTTTAGTATTTTTCGAAATTCAATCCTTAAATAGTTGAATATGTGTGAAATGTGTCTTCAGTCAATCGTTGATGGCTATCCAACCTGTAGAGAAAAAAGAACTGTTTTTCTTTTTAGGATGATGATTACTTGAACTACCAGAAAATTGGTTTTCAGAATTTTTCTAAATTCAAAACTTTAGTGGTGTAAAGGTGTGCAATGTGATTTAATGACTTTTTCTATATGTATAATTCGAACACAATGGTCTGTTACTGTAGTTTTTACTTTGACTGGGTACTTGTAAAGTGGTGTGTCAAAAAATTTAAAATCCACTCCCAGGATGCACTTTCGAAGCGTCGACCGCCGTCTTCCTCATCGGACTCTCATCATCTCTGCACTGGAGGTTGTGCTTCCACAGTAGGTGTAGCCAAAGGTGGAAGGGAGGAAGTGGCAACAATGGGGTGCTGATTCCCCGCACAGGATAGCACGGAAGTGCCGAGGTTAGGAGTTGCGTCCGATGGGGGTCCACAAGGCAAGGATGGGGTTGAGACGGAAACGGGTATTGAGGAGGGGGTGCTAAGGAAGCTGATCCACCAGGTGACTGTAATGCCAGCCGGACAATGGCGTGGCTGTTGAGTGGTGTGCCTCATCGAGCGGCGGCGGAAACTTCCCTCTGAATCCAATACACCCCTGTCTAAGGATCCCTAACCTCCAGTGCCTTCTGTACCAACTTGGAGAACTCCTGTCGGGCCCTCAACTTCCTACCTGACCTCTTAGGTATAGCCTGACTGTGGCTCAGATGAAGATGTAATGGTAACGATAGCTGATTGATGGAAACAGATTTCCTGTAGGATCGCTTGTTGTGGCATGTAAAGCCTAAATGCGGCGGCACTATTGTTGGCGCTGGGCAGGCGGACTTGTAGAGGAGCGCTAGAAGTGCGCCTCAGCACGTCCCTATGCCTTTTCAGTTCTCCCAGTCAAGACGAAACCAGACACCACTCGGAAAAAGCACAGTGTAGTCGTGCTACCTCCAGAGGGCGTAATGTAGAAAATCTGAAAGGTGCGCGGCTTACGCCTCCTCCCAGTCGTAGGATGATTATGACGACCTGATATCAAACTCCCGTTGCGATCCTATGGGATGCAGGGGTTATAGATGTCTTGCGGGCGGATGTGTTTGTCAACAATGGAAGGTATGGCGAGTGAAGAAAAGAAAGGAATGGTGTTGCTGCGTTGTGTATTGGCATTCGCCAACAATGAAAACTGAAACATCCTGTGCCTAAAAAGCCTGAAGGGCGTGTAGGAAGGAACCGAAGAGCACAAGCTTCCGTGGGGAAAGTCGTTGATGCAGGTGACGATGCCTCAGAAAGCGACTCTTGGTTGGCGAAGCTGGACAGCTGGTGTAGAAGACTTTCACGGTTGTGATGGGTGCTTCTGGAAGAGATCCGGCGGTCACTGGTCTTCTGAGCCTGGAGCTGTAGCTTATAGTAGCGATGAGGGTAGAAAAATCTATCACAGCTGAACCTTTCAGTGATAGCAAGGGTACTGCTCAGAGCAGAGAGAGTAGCAAACAGGTTGCTACTCGAAGACGAACTGTTCTTAGCAACTCAACTGAGTGGCATGTAGGATGCGACTGACTTCGTTGGCTCATGTTCCCTCTTTTATACACTTCTCGGGGTGGTCTGTGGTGATTGGCCAGCCGCTCGCCTAGTGAGAGACGGCTCGGGCGTGGTCCTTCCCTCTTCTGTGGTCTCTGTGCTGCGGGTGGCGTGTCTACAGGCGGCAAGATGCCTCGTAGGAAAAAAATACGTTAAAAAATATCCTTTCCCAGGGTTTTTGTGAACGAAGGATAACTATGGAAGGGTTAGGTAGGCATTATATGAAATATTTGGTGTCAGGTTAGAGTGCACTGACGTGTGTGGGAGTAATAAGGGTAGAAAGTATAAACAATAGGTGCGGGAATATGGAACGGGCATGATGAGGCGGCGGCTTCACAGCTCAAGACCCTGCGAGCATGCATCAACCTTCGCAGCCAGGTGTTACACCACGCTGCACGAGCCAGTTCCTGAGACATCAAGACTCCCACCAGAGACACACTCCATGGGCACCAGTGTTCTACGGTTTCATTTCCTGCATACTCTCCAGGCTTCCTAGGCACAGGATGAATCCTATTGTGGCTTACGCCATTAAACATCACTCACTCATTAACAATACTCTTTTCACTTGTTTTATCCTATCCTCCCCATTGTTGCTTTTCACATTTTCCTTTCTCCTTTCTTAGTGCTCCAGTGACATAGTATCCTCTTGGATCGGCCCACTAGATTGTTATCCTAACATCTTGTAGAAAGCACTAGCTGTGCACTTCCTTGGCTTTCAGTGACACTCTCTGGAGACAGCACATTCACTTGCACTTCCCGAGCAGTGGTAGGATATTTGTTTTTGACTGGGAGAGTTATAAACAGGCTTAGGGACGTGCTGAGGCACACTTCCAGCGCTTTATGTCTGCAGTTTACCCAGCGCCAACAGTAAGGTCCTCCACAACATAGCTTTTCAAGCTATTCCGGCGATCTTAGGAGATTTTGGCTCACGCTACCAGCTGAACAATACTATCCTCTCGATTCTCATCTGAGCTAGAACCAGGCTATGTGTAAAAGGTAAGGTAGGAAGCTGAAGACTAGGCAGAAGTTTTCTAAGTTAGTTCGGACGGCACTTAAGGTTAGGGATCTTGAGACTGGAGTGTATTGGATTCAGAGGGAAGTCTCCGCCGCTGCCAGACATGGCACTCCTCTCAACGGCCACGCCATAGTTCGGCTTGCCTTACAGACAACCAGCAGAACCTCATTCCTTCTCACCCCCTCCCCTACCACGGCTGCCATTCAACCTCATCCTCACCCATAACCCAACCTTCGACGCAGCTCCGTACCTTGGCACTATGTACTCTCCAATCTGTGGTGTCAACGCCCATCATTGCATCATCCTCCCATCTTCCTTTGGCTTCACCTGCTACAGAAACACAGCTTCCAGTGCAGCACTAGTTTCCCACACTGCACTCACTGTGAGGTGGAGAGAGTCCAACGAAGGAGATGGTGGACGTCGCCCCGGAGGCAGGTCGGTCCCCAGGGTAAGGATGGTGCCGCCCTACCTATGCACCCTTGCCAACAGACTACATGCCCCACCTGCATCGATATATATATATATATATATATATATATAACAATAAAAATATAATGTGGTAGTTTGTTCTAGAATGATACTAATGTTTATATCTGAAATGTCTCAAGCCTTCTCTTCTGGATATAATAAACTAATAACCATTGGGAAATCAGTCTGCGAAACATTAGGAAGACAGTCCTAAAAACAAGTAGCAAGTGTGATCGTTGAGATATGTAGATATATTGCCATACAATATCTGTGTTTATGGGCCTGTGTACTATTGTTTTTTATTTAAAAAAATACAGCAGACTGTGACCTCTGACATTAATGGATATTCTACGAGTATTTTTGTGTCATCACTGGCACACTAACACATGGGTTTAATCCCGAAATGGTCACACTCAAAATAAGAGAAAGCAAGTAAATGGATAACAATTCATTTATTTATAATTGCTCGCATTAATCGTAACAGATCCAGTTGAAAACACGTTAATGCAAATACAAATAAAATTGCCTGAAGGCAGCTGCAGCAATGACCATTATGCCAGAGCAAACATTAAACACAAACACCTAATAAAATAGGGCTATTAAAGACACCCTTCAAAACCAATGTCACCCTTCAGCACGCCGCTGGCTAAACAGCAAAAGGAAAACGAGGAGTAACCACATGATTTATAGGAAAGGTGGCCGAATCTCCCAAACACAGACGACTCCAAAGGAAACCAAACAACAAACTTAACTTACCACAAACGCATGATAGCGGACGGAGCCCCGACGGGTGATAGCAAGCGAAGCGTTCGATGAGGCGGTGGGTATTAGACCGACTTCCCTCAAGAGCTGGACGACTGGCTTTGGAAGCAAAGGGAGGGGAAAGAAGAGAGGGAGCTGAAGATTGCCGATGAAACCCAACAATGTCCAACATAACAAGTGGCACGTTCAAATAGCCCGATCAGTTCAAAAGGCCTTATGCACACACACTCAAAGTCCCATCCTGTTTTAACATCTCAGACTCTTCAAATAAAGTTCACAAGGGTGTTTGACTCCATAATACTTGGTGCTGTACTACAACTCCAGTTCAGTTTTTTTTCGACTGCTGGTGGACTGAAAAAAAAAAGTGAACGAGTTGTAAAATGCTTGTACTATCAAAAAATATATACATCTTTCAGCTGCTTTTTGACATAATCACCACGCAGATTGAGACACCTGTCATACCTGTGACCCAGCTTTTCAATACCCTCTGCAAAGAAAGTTGCAACCACTGAATGTGGGTGGAGGAAAGGGAGTAAATATTTTGTCCTGTGTTACAATTCACTTTCTATTGCTTTATGTGCATCTCATGAAGGAATGAAACTGCAGTCACAACATTCGATGCACCTCTTATACCTATGTACCACACCCAAAATGTTTAAGTGGACATAGTTCAATAGGCAGGCAACAACTTTTCTTGCAGAGGGTATTTGAAAGCTGGTGCACAAGTGCCTCAGTATACATGGTGATTATGTCGAAATGTAGCTGAAAGGTGTTTGTATCTTTTGACAGTAAAAACATTTTACTATTCATTTCTTTATCTTTTTTTCCAGCCCATTGGTGGTTGAAAAAATAAACTCTCATACAAGTACGTGTATTGCAAATGTGCAAGCCGTAGGTAGGCAGGTAGTCATTGATAACTTCGTGGCTCTTCAAGTGATGTATGTTTGTAGTAAATATGTCAGTTTGCACAATATAGTTTCATAATTTTCAAAATCTGAATTTATTTTATGCTGTTAAATGAACCTGTTATTGAAATTAGTTCACATTTATGTAGAATAGTTTTGCAGTGTTGTAAGTGTGATTGTTTCAGTTGTAAAGTTGCTCTTAGATTCAAATATTGTAGAGTTTCTGAGTTCAGATTTTTGTTATGCTAGAATATGTAACTACAGAATATCTTCAGTGTCATTTGTGGAGCTGATCACTGTACATTTCCAAGGTGGTGGTTACGTATGGTAAGAAGGCCCGGAGGTTAGGTTTGGCGAAAAAAAGATGGGGAATGGATTAGGATGAATGATATAAAATGAACTTACCTTCATATTCTTTTAACTTTCTTCCAAGCAGTTTTGGCAGCCAATCATTCACAACGATATGCTGGTGTGTAGCTATCACCCATTTACGTGCCTCATTGTATATTTTCTCGCCTTTCCAATCTGGATGGAGATCTTTTAAGTGACGAGCAATGTGGTTGTGCCAGCGGAACCACAGAATGCCAAACGTTAGTAAAAATGCATTTTCATTTCCTCTAGGATTTCCCAGTTCTGGAAAAAAAAAAAATTATACAAGTTGTAGCAGTTGAAAAATAATTGAAGGTTTTTTTTTTGTGAATTTATTTTGTGACTTGCATAAAACCTCTATATGTGTTTCCATGTTAATTAACAAAATGCAGCTACTCTGTGCTTAGAAGTACCTTAATAACTTATTGTTTTTTTTTGCCTTTTTCAAAATCGCATGGGTAGGCATTGACAGTTTAGGGAAGAACATTATGCGTTACATAATGTGTTTTTGAACATGTGTTCTGTGGGGTTACTAGTACTTAAGGAATCAAAATATCTGTAAGGTCATATATATTCAAGTTCCTGTTACTGCCGTTTTATTGGGCATGTGTTAGTTACTGCTTGATAAACACTATTTTGATTTCCAGGTAGTTCTTCCGTTGCAATTACAAACCTTTATATAGGTCATTCGGATTAAAGTGAGCACTGAAGATTTAACTTTTGAAAAAAATCACTAGCCGTTATTGTATACAAGTCATCATTAACGACAGTTACATTATTGTTGTATGGTTGGTAGCGAATAATTGCATGTAGTTCCGTGTATTTTCTTATTTGAATACAGCATTAGTGAAACAATATCAAATGCAGATGACCTCTCTGTATATAATATACTTTAAAATATTTGAGTTCTTTTTAACATACCAACTGACTGTATAATTTTATTTAATTAGAGCCAGCACAAAGCGACACAACCAAGCCGATTGTTGTTGGCACATGTTGCTAATGCTTCGCGCCACAGAGGTAATTTAAAATTCCACCAACAAATGGCATCAGAGTTAGGTTTTCACTGCTTTGCTTGGAAGCGAATTGCATCCTTCAGTTTGTTTGTCCGTTGCGTAAAGCGCAGTACACACTGGCATCTTTCTTGTACACCGAAAGTTAGCACTAGCTAGTGTTCTAGCTAGTTTCCTACCAATTAAGTGTTTAGTTCACACGGCCAACTTTCTTGTACAATCTGGTGTACACCATTAAAATTATTAATACAGATTTTAAGGCTGCATTTCGAGTATTGGAGGTAATAAGTGCAGTAATTATTGCATGTGCATCAAAAATAAGTTTTAAATGTAAAAATGGTAATAGTCTCTGGTTAATTATATCCATATGTAAAGTGACATGGCGCACAATCAGTAAATATTCCTTTAATAGCATCTTTTGTTCAGCTAATACATTATTTATTTCAAAATGCTTCGTACTTGTAAGTTATTTTGTTCAGAAACATTCGCGCATGCATAAAAAATGTTTGTTTACATTCTACTAGTACAGGAAAGATAATGAAAAATAATACGGTCCCTATCCCGCACTAGCTAGTATACATGTCCTGGTATGCTAGTCATTAGTATGCTCGGTGACCATTCTCACGATACAAGTTCGCTACAAGTCGAGGTGAACAAGAAAGTGTTCACCTTCTTGTACAAGAAAGTTGCCCTTGTGTGCTGGGCTTAATGAATATGGGTTTTTTATAAACACATTCAAAAATATTAGAAGTGACTGATTATGAATATCTTTGCTAAATTATGTGAAGTCATGAGTAATGTAAGTTGTTTTGTTTTATGATCACCAGTAAATGGAAACAGCATTTTTTCTCCCATTTCACACACTAAGCAAATAAGTTATTTATTGTTTCTCTTTACATGCGTTGTCTTCGTCCATTGCAGTATGCAGAACGGAATTTGAATTCTTGAGTTGCGTGTGTCGTGTGTGTTTTAGTGGCGGTTTTAATTTAAAAGTTAGAATAAACTGCATGCATTTACGAGATTCGTAACGGTAACAGCGTCGTTGGAGTAGACGCAGAGATACCAGTGTTACAAGATGTTTACTGGCAGGTATTTATAACTAAGATTACTACTGAGCATAGCATATATTGAGCACCCGAGCATTTAATGAGATGACATTATAGGTAATATTTATCGGAGCAGTGCAATGTAAATGCAAACATTGTACAAGCGTATGTAAATAAAAGCACGTGGCAATGTTGATTTTTACATGCAGCTGTGACGCGGCGGGCGGAATACTGAAACTACATTGCCGTCAACCTTCGATCCTGGTCACGGCACCAGAAATGTAGAGCATCAGCGCTGAACTGAAGCTATTATGCCATCGTCGTTGACCACAAATTCTGGTCACGGCACCAAAAATGTAATGGGTCGGCTGACGTAAAGATGAAATTACTTACATAACTAGTGGTGGCCAAATGTGATCGTATAGTGGTCCATAAGGATCTATTTGAAGCAGTCTACTCAAAAATTAAAAACTTGTTGGCGTGACTGTTTTATTAAATAACCTTTTTAAAAAAAATAAGCTTTACATACTGAAAGTTTTAGATTTCAATCATAATAGTCTTAAAACATCAGCCTGACGCTCCTGGGAGAGAACAGCTCAACCCCAAAAACTTGATGAATTTGAACAAAGTGTGAAAAAACTAAAACAAGTCGCGACATCTTAATTACACCATACTCGCAAACGCATGAGCCATCCACTCAGCGACTAAATCACTGAAAAATTTTGTTTGACTATAGTATACTCATGGCTGCTTGGCCACCTCTCTCCCACACAGCCCACGCACCTTTCCAGACCGCCATCCCTGTTCACGCCCGAACAACAAGTCCCGCACAACCATCTCGCTCCACGCTCGAGCAACAAGTAAACATGGCTGACCCCGCGAAGCTTGCTCTCTCCCTGCAGCGTCTCTAGCGGCCACCCAGCGCACCAAGGTAAAAACGTAATGGAAAATTAATACTAAATTAAATGTAATAATAAAAAATTATGAACTTAATACATCTCAACAACCTGCAAAGTGAAAATATTCTTCTGAAAACCATAATTATATTTTAATTTACAATATAAATTTAAACAAATTTAAACTACATGTCCTTCCATTGGCCCAAGCCGGCCCGCGCAAACATATCACCGTCTCTCTCGCACACTCAACGAGCAGCGGCGCACGTGCACTTTGTGAAAAGTAAAAATATTAGAAAAACTGTAAAATTCTAAATATAGCAATTCCAGGAAATGGGTAGGCACACCTGTGCCATCCAACAGAACTAGCCAACAATACACCCAGCCCTGAGTTACAATAATAAGTAAACTGCAAGTGATATATTAAATTTAAATTAAAACACACAGTTGCCTCAGCCTAAACAAACCAACTTAAATATTAAATTTAACAATTTCAATACTGATACAGATGAAATATCAAACACCTGTCTACAATACCTCAATATAATTAAATCAATAATAGTAAATCCAATAAATCAAACATAAAGAAATAAATAAAATAAAAACAAGACATGAAATAATAAAGGCGTAAGTGTTGGGTGGACCGCCCCACACAGCGGAAAGATATAAACTGGTAGAAAATAGAAATTAATCAGGGCTTTTTTGAGTGCTCACTTTATACAGAATCACCTGTAGTTGTGGTGGTTTGAGCACTGCTTTTCCACCTGGCTGTTCAGCAGATAACTACTGTGTATGGAGTCCTTGGGTAAGGAGTTTGTGAAGGACAGCAAACTGTTATAAACAGCTGTATAAATGAAGCTTAGCCTGAGTGACAGACACTGCCACTTTGAAAATTTGTATCCCTACCTCAAGGCTGAAAGGAAGCATAGAGCCATGCTGCCATGTTTGGCAAGTGTTTTTGCTCACCATCCCTATACAGATGTTCTTTGTGCATTTAGAGGTGGACTATTTTAGTCTAAATATGAAGTGATTCACTTTTTCTGTGAGTAGTTATTTGACGGTAAGTTCTTTCTTTTTTAACCAAAGAATCCATCTGCCTTGTTTATGATGAAGGCAAGTATAGGCATTGTAATTGTAATGTCTGAAAATTGTTGCTGGATAAGTAGATAGGATTGCATCTTAAACTGTGCTTGACGAGCTTAATATTCAAGTTTAGTTAGATAGCAGATATGTTGAAGTTAATTATCCAATAAATTTTATCGCTTACAGGCTACTACTTTCCTGAAATTTGAAATAGTCCCCTCTTCTAAGTATTCTGTGTTCACTTCTTGTGGCAGACAGCTGTACTGATCTCAGGTGGGTTAGGTTGGTGATAATTTATCATTGTGGCTGTGCCCCAGGTATAGGTCAGGTTGGTGGTTCTTGTAGTAATGAAACTGGCTACTTCAAGACAGATAATCTCTGGAAGTAAGGATGTTGCTGGATATCCTGTACTAAGTGATTTATGGCTGATGATTTGGGTATCAGGTATTGTAATGGAAGGTTGTGGTGCTTATAAATAATTTAGAACTTTACATTTTTCTTTCGTCCTTTCTACCCCTGAATGGATTATTTATATTCTACTCTAGAAAAGTAAATCTAAAATAAGTATAAAATTATCCAAACGTAGTTGATTTTTACAGCAAATTATAGAGATTATTTTGCTCACTATATCACATTTTGTGTTCATTGCATGTTTTATGTCACTAAAGATTTCCAAGTTTTTAATTGCACATCTTTTTCCATTTATTGTTTCATATTTTTTATTTTGTTTTGTCAACCTTGTTATTGATATATATTTTTAAAAAATTTGTAAACCACATTTCTAAAAAATAAAATTATGTGGTTGAACCTACTGAAAAACCTGTGAACAGGAAGCAGTTCATGGCGTTCAACAATTTCTTTATGGTGAATTGGTGGTGGAGGATTAGCCATTGGTAATCCCACTGTGTTGTACTCAGGAAACAAGCCATCATGTGATGATGCTAGCAGTCCATTAGGGTCCATGGTTCCATTTTCATAAGTCCTGAGTTGGTCGGACCAAGTCTTTGTTGTCCCATATACCAGCCCCCCATCCAGCCAAGGGGTAATCTCATTGAGCTATAAAAGTCAACAAAAAAATTAGATGTACAAATTCATTTTATTAGCGTGTTCTTGGTTTCTTGGTCATAGCCACACTGCTGTCAATGTTAGTCTCGACATTTAGGGAGACACTGCTGCATCTTCTGGGTAAAGTAATAACAGTAGTAGCTGTTAGTTATTGAGTCTTTTCCTTTGTAAGGCGTGATACTGTAGAAATATATAGATATTACAAAAATGTACTAACAATATTGACAACAGTATGTTTTCAATGAGGGACAAGACCCCAACAGAACAACTAGCTGGTGTTATGTTCCTTATGTTGTCAGGTGTTTATAAATTATACTGGAAGGTGAGACAACATCACCGGGGTTAAAGAACATATCGGAGATTGCAAAAAAGATAATGTTTGATCAGCAATAGCAAGACACTCAGTTGACATTAAGCAAATGTTTGAACTTAACATACATGGTATGTACAATAACTAGTCTTTACAATTACAGGAAGTATATTCTCGTGAAGTTACTGAAATATCAAAACATTTGTCTGTACATATAAGCAAAGAAGACTAATTTAAATTGGATACCATTTTTATAAACAACAAAATATTTTAAGAATGAGTACTAGAGTACATTTGTGGCTAGTAAGGCAAACAACCAGAAGGCACAGCCTTAAATTTATGCAAACAGGACATTTTGCATGCTACTAATTTGTTTGCATGCTACTAATTCAGTCTAAAGATGGAGGCTGCAAATTTTTCCTAAACCTTGACAGTAATGGGTTTGCAACTAGGAAGCCGAAAATGTACAACTTGTCATGAAAAATGCCTGTCAATGCAAATTTAATTGTGCACTAATGTTTGCTGCTGCACTAATGTTTGCCGCACCAACATTGCTGGTATCATTTCTGGAAATATTTTACCTGACAATAAATACCTGGATTTACGTTAGCTACCACTCATTCCATTTAAAACTACTGATTCCGGAACATCGTGGATATTTATTTTACAGTCTTTTTTTATGTACTTTATTTCTATGTTTAATAAATTGTTTATTTAGCTAGTTGTTTATCTGTTTTGTTATTTACTCATTTAACCAGTTTTTTACTCATTCATAAAATCATTTACCATTAGTTATTCATTTATTTTGATTGCTAAATTTTGTTGGTCAGTATTTCAGTAAAATTTATTCTATTGTAATATTCTTCCACATAACATAAAAGGCAGAGGAATTAATTCTTTTGTAGCTTTTTCCCCATGTGTAATTTCAATGTGCTAATATTTTGGTGATGAAATATGTCAGAGTTATACATTGTTATACTTGTACGAAAATGAATGTTGTTATACCTACCGTAGTTTTTCTTTACCTGTTGGCGAGGATTGTTAGGGGAAAATCCTGTGCGTGCATCGTAACGTGTCCTCAGCACAGGCATCACAGTGTGGTTCAGTTTCTTACTGTAAGTATGATTTTCTGGGATGGGAATGTTGAAATATTCAGGCGGGCAGGCAGCTCTTTGGGCATCCAGTATTTCCTCCACAACTTGTTGTCCTGAAATACCAACATTAAAAAATTTTCTAAGTGTATTTTGTTGAAAATCCACAGAATTCATGTAGTTAATGGTTTTTAACATCCTTTTTTTAGCTCCATGTGTACATACGTACATATGTATGAGTATATATGTGTGTGCGCTTGTGTGTGTATATATTTATTTATTTTTATTTACTGGTAGGTATCATACCTCCTCTGTCCCTAGCCGAATCCTGTCACAGTTGCCCACTGATACAAGTGCAATGTGGGCATGGTGAGTGCAGGGAGAGGGTGAGTGTGAGTTTTTGAAGAAAGCCACTGATTTAAGGACGAAGGGCTGCCACCCATTTCCTTTTCTGTTTTTAAATTACAGCAAAAACTAGAGAAATCACAACCAAGCTTAGGCAGGCCAGGGCTGATTCATGTATGTCATTTGTCAAGATGTATGATATAAAGGTGATGTTTTGTATTTACAGGATATGTGCAGGCAAGGTACTAATGATAATAGTAGTAGTGATAATAGTAATAATGTTGATGATGATGATGATGATAATAATAATAATAATAATAATAATAATAATAATAATAATAATAATAATGACAGGACATCAACCTTAAGACCAGTGTATATTTTGTGGTTACTGAATTGTCTTAAGTACCAATATAATTAATGATCATTGTTCCCGTTCTCACATAATTAGTATGGGATGCCTAGGCCAACTATAGTTAAAGTACGAATTAAAATTTTCATTTTGAATTTGACCATTAGGCAGTGATAGTGCTGCCCACACACGTAATGTGTGGCCAGTGTGCACACAAAGCTCACCCCAGTTGTTCATCAGTGTTCAGCGAAGCTGGTTATATTAGCACAGGAGAGAGCTTCATTCTTTGCTTACTTTAACTGATCTTTATAATTCTGTTTATCTGTCTGCTACGTTGAAACATTTTTGCGCAATATTCACTCCCTCATGCACACAGTTACAATGGCATAGTTTTCTGGCTATAAACAAGTGTAAGCGTAATATGTCACTACTAGTGCAGGTGTTCAAACCATAATGGCATGTGGCAGTGGGTAACCGTAAGTTATCCTTCCAGATGACGAGTGTAAGTTTCTCTTTCATTCCAATCTCTGTGCAGAGAATTAATTTTATTGCTATACTTTATTGTCTGTGACGTGCTTACCAAAGAACACTGAAGGTGTATTAGCAGTATGGCATGTGGTCACTATACTCGTGAATTGTACCAGATTGTAGAGCTAAGCAATCATCTTAAACTGATTACCTCTTTCTTTTCACGAGTGATTTTGAGTATGCGTGGGAGCGTGCCCCTGGCTTGGACAGGGAGTGAAGAAGGTAAGCAGTCAACACTGCCTTGAAGTACACAGATTAACTCTATACTTTCTGAGATCTCTGTTTCTGACTCAGCTGGGTCAAACAGCTCAACGACGCCCAATACATTATAATTACGTCCATCAACCTCAGTAGCAGTGCTGTGTGAATATGTATGAATGTAATAGAATTTCTCAAATAAATTTACACCCTCTTCCAAAGATCTGAATTACTGTATTTGAAATTTTGCACCCGTTTTAGAATCAATGATAATACAATAATTTCATAGCTATGACTTTGTATTCTCACTAATTTAAAAAAAATTCTATCTGGAATCTTTTCAATTCAATTTTTCAGCCACTTTCAGGTGTCCAAATTATTTTTAATTATGCATACATATTAAGAATTGAAGACAGCACAATAATTTCATAGTTGTGACCTGGTATTCTCACACATTATGAAAATTGCCATCTGGCTGCAGCAGAAAACATTGTATTGAATTAAAAATTTTTGAACAAACTATTTTGAAATAAATTATTACTTCTATCTTCCAATTTATATTAAGAAAAGTTCTCGTCTTGTATGGACGATGTTTTAGTGTGTCACACATATTCTTTTTACAATGTGAAACCACTTGACTTATTCGTACTACGTTTATCTACAAAAAGACCACACATTTGTAACTACGCATCTATGATTTTAAAAATTCAGTACACTTTTAAGAAACATAATTTTCAGGCCTCTCAAAATGGTTTAAAACTAATTTTTTTCATTGCTCCATAAATACCACCTGAATTCGTAAAGTACAAAATGAGGTGCATGCATTGACAGTTACTTTATAGTATCTAAAATAACATTTTTAAGGTCATTGCTTAAAGTCCTGTAGGGAAAAGACTATAATTAAAACTCTGCATGTAAGTTTGGCAAGCTATGAATAAGCCAATATGCTTCTCGTCGAGCATGGTACTCCACCTGTTTTCGATCTCTAGCTCTCTTGCGTCCAACGTGGAAATTTGAAACCGGTACACACTCCTCTTAAAACTAAAAAATTAAATTATAGTAAAAAGAACATGCTTTTATAACAATATGAACAAAAAATTTTAAAGTTCAACAGCAATAGGATGTCCCACAATTCAGTATCTCTTAATTTTTTGAACAAGCTTAAAATAAGGATCAAGTCACTGACCAAAAAATTAATTTTAATGTAAAAAAAAGCATATGGGCGTCTTTAGTTACTTTCATAATGACTACCTTATGAATAACTAGCGATAAAAGTGTATAAATTATATCTACCACTCCGCACTTTTTTTTCATTGACGTTTGATTTTTTTTTTTTGGTCAGTGACTTTATTGTTATTATTTTAAGCTTTTCCCAAAAACTAAGTTATACTGGATTGTGGGACATCCTATTGCTGTTGAACAAAATCTTTGTATTCAAAGATTATTGTCAACTTTTTATAGTTCATATTGCTACAAAAGCATGTTATCTTAGCTTCTTAAACTATAATTTTTTATATGTGTAAGTATTGTTAGGTTTGTTATTTATTCTGTATTTGCTGTGTATGCCCTCATATTCTTCTGAGGAAGTTTTGTATAATATGAATAAAGTTACATACTCTGTTAGTAGTTAAATGTTTTTGATAGTAACAAAACTGTTATAAAAGCACTTTGATATCAGTGAAATAACTATAATAATTGTGGGAATTGTTATGATCCTGTACACACTTTATATTTGTTCATTACATTACATTGGTTTTACACAGACAACACATCTGCTGATAACAATCTGCACAATATTACTGAGCATCTACAATGCATCTGTAACCTTCTACCATGTTACTTACACTACTACTGCCAACCTGCTATCACCAAACTCCCTTTAGCTATTACACTCCTCCTCGGGGGATTTTTAATACAATATACACTAATTACTCAACACTGAGTTCAACATAAGTAACTGATCATAATTACATAATCCTCAATCAAGGTTTCAGGACAATCAAGGTTCCAGCTTCACATGGAGTTTTACTTTCATCTCCGACTGTTCCAAGGTGTCCCATTGTACCGTCGTACACTCGAAACATTTAAAGGGAGGGCGGGAACTGCCTATGCTATGGTGTTGCTGGGGCTCCAATCCTCAGTGTCCTCCTGCTCAATGAGCACGCCCCAATGTGCCCATGCCACCTGACGTTCAGCCAACTGCGACTGCTGGGGGGTTTTCAGCCAGTTTCATACTTCTGCTGAAGTGAGAACTTCGGCTGCAATAATCTGTTTGTGCTGGACCTCGGTGCACGATTTGCTTCTTTTATCCTGCCTTCAACTCTTGCCTGTTTTATTTATAGGAACCCCACAGTACTTGCTGCCATCCATGTGTGATTTCCTCAGCTGCTTCATGTGGAAAACTCTCTCACTATTCCTAAATCCACGCCATGTGACCAGGTATGCTTGGGACTTAACACCTGTAGCACTACACTAGGTAACAATTTTCTGTTTTTGTCAGCTACCATTTGACACGTACCTTAATCCTCTTTCTGTACTCTGGGATCTTTGTCTCTTTTTTTCTAGTTCCTGAACTCGTGTTTTTTCTTAGTCTAGGCCTTTGCTTGAGAGGCTGTAAATTTGAGATCTTTGTTTGTGGTTCTTCCTGGAGCATTATCTCAGCAGGACCTACTTCCGTCACCATACTGTAAACAAATAGAAAGTTATCCATTCTGTGTTGGATAGGCAATCCTTTTGTCTTCGAAGTACCTTAGATGACTTGCTTTTGTAGTGCCTGTTTTACAGTCTGCACCACCCTTTCAGGAAGTCCGTTGGATTTTGGGTGATGTGGAGGACTTTTCATCATACGCATCCTGTTTGCTTTTCCAAAGTTGGTGAGTTATTCTGAGTTGGAGGTCCCCATCACTCACTACAATAATGGGTAGCCCAAAAGTGATAGCTAGATAATAATTTTGATATTACTGCAACATAATTTATGCTCGATATCACACATATCTCTATCGTCTTGGAATAGCTATTTTCAAGCACTAGAACCGAAGTTCCCTCGTACTCTTAAGAAATCCAGATGCAACCTCTCCCAAGCTGACTTGGGTTTCAGTCATGTCGGTGTTTGTATGTTCTTGTTCACATTTTGCATGTACTCGTAAGCTTGACACAATTGCACTTCGTTCATGATGTCCCCGTCATATTTGGCCACCAGACTGTCGACCATACCAGAAATTTTGTACAAACAATTCCTGAATGCTCTTCATGTAGCGTGCTTAATACTTCGTGTATAATCTATCACTACCCTATTTCCCCATAACAGACAGCTCTTAATCATACAGAGATCCAGTCATTTCTCGAAAAATGGTTTGACATTTATATCTTTCGCTACTGTGGCCAACTATCTCTTAAAAATTTGCATACTATTGCCAAAACTGGGTCTTTGTGTATGTACTGACTTACTTGCTGACTATTCATGGGCCGTTTATCCAGCATCATGAAGGAAAACACTTGGTCCTCCCATCTCACTTAGTAAGGGTAAACGTGAAAGTGCATCTGCATTGGGCATTAGTGAGTTATTTCAATATTCACTGTTTACCTTAAGGTTGTTAAAGTGGGGAAAAATCGTAATTGTATGCCAGTATGAAATAGTGTTAGTTTTGTAGACGTTATTTGGAAGTACATTTTCCTCTTATAAAAAAGTAGCTCAACCTGTTTTCCCGTAATGGCACTTAAAAGTCAAAATTTGTATGTTTTTATTTCTTATTAGCTGTAAAAATCAATGAACGTAAATAAATTTAAAAATTCACACAAACTATATGTTTTGGGTGACTGCTTGACATGTTTTAAATTCCATTACTAAATATTCTTGTATTTTAAAAAAATTCTGAAATTTTGAATTTTTTGCCTTTTTTATCTTTTCAATATATACAGCATTCACTCCCTTCGAAGCTGCCATCCTAGTACATTTTATCTTCATTGAGCTGTCACTGGCGCTGTCTTCCCCACTGTGTTGCACCGACACCAGTCCTATGCTTGGCGTGGCGTACTACAATACTTCCATGCTGTGTGGCCTAATTTGCCAGAAACAAATCAGATCCACTGACAAGTGGGACATTTCTCAGGTGAATGCCTGTTTACCTCTGTGGCTGTAATGAATAAAGACACTTTTTGTGCCTCATCTTCAATGTTATTTATCTCAAAAACTGTGATAACCACCCCTGATACAACATGAAGTCTTTGTTATCTTCCTTGTACTTCCCAATGTTACGAACGCCATAGTGTGTGATACACAGCTTGCACCTATTCAAGACACATTGTGTTGTGTTCTGATCTCAACTTATCACCATTTGTTTTGTGTTCCTGTATGCACACATTATTTGTTCACTACATTACATTGGTTCTACACATAAAACACGTCTGCTGATAACAATCACCATAATCTTACTGAGTATGCACTTTGTATCTGTTACTTTTCATCATATTATGCTACTGCTGCCAACCTGCTACCATAAAACTTCCTTTAGATACTGTAGTAATGAGATGAGCTGCATTGAGAACGGTTGAAAAGGAAAGAAACCTTCACTTTGCATGTGCATGGTTTCTTCAAGATTTTGCTATGTTGTAACCTTTGTTAGTATTGTGGTTCACTTGTGAAGTCAGGTTATGACATCGATGGTACATACAAAATGTTGAATTATACACTGTATTTTAAGTTTAAAGATGTTTCCTGCTGGTTTAACATTTAGTAATAGTAATCTTAGAGTAAAGTGGTACAGTTGCAAAAATAGAGGCAGAGTCTTTGTGATAGTACCGCTTCCCTTTTGTAAACTAACATCCACAACAATCAGTTATGTGTTGTACTGGTGTACTTTATTTTTACAATAATTTTGCATTTGATACTGTACAAAAATTTGGATTTTGAGGCTGAAATAAATATACACATATTGAGCATTATCAATTATACTCCATTTCACATAAATCATTTTGACCATCCTGAGGGCACTTAATGGTTACAAGATGTAACTGCTGTTATAATGCAAGATCAAATATACTACACATATTAACATCTTAGGTCCAATTTAGTACTAAGAATGCAACTGACATTGTCTCAAATATACATAACAGACAAATTGTAATTTCTCTCAGAACAGTCAAAATTTGTTGTATTCATTTATAATGGTAAATACAAACAGTATTATTTCTAGTGCATGGTATGTTGTAGTGACCTGTTTTTTAGCAGAGTAAGTCTGCAGGATCTTAAACAAATATCTGCCAAATAATGTTGCTTTTGCAACTGTTTTGTATTACTTAAGGCTACACTAATACTATTGAGACACTGTTTATTTTATTCATGAAGGGAAATATGGGCTTCTTTTGTTTAACATATTTCGTGAGAAAATATGAAAATAATTTGTTCGTATTTTGGAACACTATGAAATACGTTGGCTGAATGTTGTAGTTCTGGTTATGGAATCTACGGAAGGTAAAATAAGTCTTAGTAGCTCGTCAAAAATTTTTAGAAGCATTAATTACTAGTATGGCATGGGTGAATGATGATATAGGAATTGTTTACCAAAAAATACTAAAAGTGCAGTTTTCCCAGTTTTTGATTGTGTTCCAAGATGACCCTTCAGGAGTTCACTGAGTTCTAGAGGTGGTGGTCGGTTACTTCCAGATGGTTTGTACACTCCATCCTCGTAAGCAGCAGCCACACGACGCAAGAGTGGTGTGTCTGGTGGCAATAAAAAATAAGTTTACTTTCATGTTATATTACATTTTTTAACACGCATGATTTTTCATCAGTTAAGGGCAGTTCACTGAAAGTGTTTTAATTGTATTTATAATTGTTTTATTTGTACGAGACATTTGTTTTATAGACATATGTTGTGACTATTTTTTACTCTATTGAAAATTTCTTAGCTATCATAGTTTTTGCATACTAGCCTGTCAAGAGTCCAAAATTGCATATAACGATGAGCTGAAGGAAAACCAACTGACTTACGAAATGAAATAATTTACACTGAAGAACATTGTCACAAGTTATCTTCAAGTTATGTATAAAAACTGCATTGATTTTTTTCCTAATTGCCAGAAAATTTAAAACAGTTTATTTTAAATTCAATAATAATTTTTTTGTACACAAAAAAAATTTAATGCAATTTTTATACATACCTTGACAAAGCCCATGACACTGTTCTTCAATGTGAATTATTTCATTTAGGAAGGTGTTAGTTTTTCTTTAATTCACAAAACCATTTTATACAGATTGGGACTGTAACATGCCATCATACAAAAACTATAAAATGTAAAAAAAAAATTTTTACAGTAAAAAATTATTACTGTGTATGTCTGTGAAACAAACCACATCTCCTACAAATATAAAAATTATTAGGATGGGTAAAATTTGTAGTGAACTGCCCCCTTAACAAGTATGTAATTTAAGATAATGTTAATAACAATCTGTGCAAAACTACACTGATGTTCCTCGTGATGGTGAATGGCCTTTAAAACATATTTTTCATGTCACTTGCAACTTTTGAACTTATCATCTCATTTGAAGTAAAATAATTACAGTGCATCTAGATAAATAGTTTAAATATTCAAGTACATATATAAAAATTTCAGTATATTCACTGTTAGTTCCAACTTTTCTAAAGCCCTTATAAAGTTCTACCTATGAGAACTCTATTTTCATGCGTATGAAAATCATTATTGTGTGATTTTGTGTTTCACCAGTCATATGAGTCGTTTACATAGTTCGGTTTACCTTGAGCCCATCTCACTCGGACGTTCAGATTTCAATTATAAATAAACAACACAAGTGCTGCATGCCGGTATCATACGGGTACGTCAACTACGACACGCCCTATCTCCCCCCCACTGCACAAATTCTGGCAATGCCACTGTTCGTAGGACCGAGCAACGAAACCACTAGTCATTAGTACAGAACGACATTCTCAAATTCAGGGACATTTACTAACAATACTTACAGACTTGCAAGTACAAATTATGATGTTATGATGCACAACGGCATTATGTACATAAACATTCATTTGACATTCGTTAATAATCCAATACGGTGGCTGAGTCTTAATGGCAAATGTTCAAAAAAGGGAAACGATCCCCTCGCGGCCGAAATGGCACAGAGAAAGCAGAATTAACGAGATACTGAGAAAAAGAAATAAACCGCGGAATAAATTAAAACAAATGAAACTACAACTTACCAAGAATAAACAGCTGAAACATAGGTGCCATGTCGGCCACGAGAAGACCGGAGCAACACATCAGAAGGAGCACGAGTGACGAGATTGACTCGAGCAACCACACTCGACCCGGCAGACGGCCGGGAAGAGGGGAGGAAGAGAGGGGAGGCACAGAAACGGCAGATGGAGGCCGAAGATCGACGAAGTTCAAGTCTCGAATCAGTGGACACTGTTACAATAATTAACATGGCAAGTATAAAAAAATCCCCATTGACAGAGGTGGTAAAAGACTACATGAATAAATAATATAAAAACATTAGGCCCAAGTATGCCCTCAGTACACATCTGAATACACATGATTAATACAATCAGTGCCACAATGTGAGGATTAATGTTATATATATATGGCATGCAAAATCAAGGACATATGTCAACCCTCTTAACCTAGGCCTTATGCTGTTCTCCCCGCGGGGCCTTACTAGCAAGGTACTACACAAATGTACACACCACAAACAACACCAACACGTAACTCATAAACACATGACCGGCCGTCTGTACAACACACAAACACAAAACAACCGCCACTCCAAAACACAAACACTTGACACAAATCACAACTCTGCTCCTCTGAACCTAGCCTCCTACAAACCCGAGGCAAAATAATACAAGATGGGAGCAGGAAAGGATTGCTGGACGTCGACGCATGACGCTCTCTTCGGAGAAATAGACAAACAGGATGGCCAATCTCTTCACATGCCGACCAACAGTCTGCAACAGGACTTAAGAAAACAATTAGTCTCTGTCATCATCTTCCCTTACAGCATGTTTCAAATGGGACACATGAGCCTTGCAGACTACATGTCCAGAAAGTGAATCAGCGAGCAGAATGGTGGTAGGCCCCAGAAGTTTAACTATGTCAAACGGCCCGGCGAAGCGCAACAAGAGTTTACTTCCACGATCGTCAGCATGAGACAGGAGAGTAAACGACCTACAGTACATGGACTGCCCAACCTGGAAACGGTGGCTACCCTGCCAGCATTATAGCGCTCCTGCAAGCGACCCCGCTCATCATATAGGCGTGTCAACACGTTGGCAGCCAACAGTTCTCGATCTGAATCAGACAAGGGAGCGGCAGGACTCGGGATGCCCCACACATTGAGCAATGGGTGTAGGACATCTAGACCCAAAACAATTTGGGCTGGGGACTGGCCCGTGACACCATGAACTGCCAAATTAAATCCTAAATTAATCAGATTGAGGTCCTCATCCCAATGAGCCTTCTGCAAATGGTACAGCGCAGAGAGGGTGCAGGTTGCAGTTGAACCGCTCAACCCTGTTCCCGCATGGAAAGTACGGACTCGAGGTGAAACGGGACATACCATACCTGAAGCACATATCCCGAAACTCCTCTGACGTGAAGTAGGCGGCGTTGTCTGTGACCAAACTGACCGGCAGGCCAAACACAGACCACACACTGTCGCACAACGCTCGCACTATCTCGAGGCTCTTAACAGATCTCAAAGCGATGAGAACGACGAAACTGGAAAACTCATCCAGCAAGATCAAAATGTACATATATCCCTTGGTGGACCGAATCAGAGGCCAGAACACGTCACAATGGATAACCTCCCAACTATATGACACCTGATCGACTGTATACAACCCGACCTTTGAATTCTGCGCTGGTTTAGCGTGCGTACACAAATCGCACTTATGCACATATTCCCAGACATCCTTGGCCACCGAAGGCCAGTGAAACGGCCGCACAATTTCTTCAATGTGCCTTGCCGGCCCAAATGTCCTCTGAAGCGCAAGTCATGAAAATACACCAAAAGTTCAGCCCTACATCGTTCGGGGACAAACAAACGCTTCGTTCCCCATGTCGCCCCACGTGGTGTAACAGACCGTCACTGATAACATATGGCACATCCTCACCGTGCTGCACATCCAGAACAAGTCTTGACAATCAGGATCCTCGGCCTGCGCGTCGCGTAATCGCACGTAGAAACCTTCACTGGTAGTGAAAGCCGTACTCAGCATGGCTGAGGAAAAAGAACCCGAAGGCTCAACTTCGTAGTCGTCCGGATCGAACATTCGAGACAACGCATCTGCTGCTGCGTTGCTCGAACAGGGCACATGCTGAATGACAAACCGAAATCTCATAAGTCGAAAAGCCCATCTCCCTAACTTACCGAAATTGTTTGTGTGACCATGAAACCGCCTGGTTGTCGGTGCACAAGTCAAACTCTACACCGCTAAGGAAAGTACAGTCTGTCTCATGAAAGAATTCCATATTTTGACATTTCTCTTCTGAGAAATTTTCCTGGCTGTTCCATTGTTTGGAGCTTTAAACCTACCTGGCTTCCTGGAATAGCACGGTCTCCACAATCCTGTTTACAGAGCTCACTTCTCAGAAGTGAATTGTCAAAATGTGGAATTCTTTCATGAGATAGACTATATCAAATTTTGCAGTACCCCACAGGCACACCAGAGCCTCCTTTTCAAAGGAGCTGAGACGTTGCTCACCATCCGAAAGTGTGCGACTTGCAAAACCAACAGGGCACAGCGTTCCATGCCACCACTGACTCAGCGACGCACCTAAGGCTAAACTAGAAGCATATACGTGCAAAACGAAGCACAGTTCGATTTCGGCCATGTACAGGGCGAGGGCATTAGCTAAGGCAACCTTAAGTTTTTCAAAGCTCGTCTGCTGTTCGTCTCCCCAGACAAAATCAACATTTTTGCGTTTCAAAAGGTTCAATGGCGCAGCTAACTCAGAAAAATAAGGAACGAAACGAGTATAGCACCCCAACAGACCCAAGAACTGTGACACATCACGCATGCTCTTTGGCCTAGGAAACTCAACTACTGGACGAACACGTTCTTGATCCATTAACAACCTGCCCTCGGACATGATGTATCTTAAGAAATTTACGGACGATGCAGCCCAGGTGACCTTGGCTGGATTGACAGTGAGCCCAGCACCGCGCAAACGTTCAAGGACCAGGCGCAAGTGACCCAAATGCTCAGTCATGTTGGCACTATAAACAATGATATTGTCTATGTAATTGTAGAAACGCTGGAATTTTAAATTGGCGAGGATGTGGTCTAGGACCCTAGACAATGCTTGCGTCCCGAACTTCGCTCCCATAGGGATACGGTTAAATTCAAACTGTGCCCATGGCGTACGAAATGCTGTATACTTCCGGCAATCTGGGTGCAAAAGGCATTGGTGGAAGCTGGCGTTCAAGTCAATGACAGAATACACACAAGCTTTCCCCAAATGCTGGAGGGCAGCGTCGACAGTGGGCGCTGGGAAAAGGTCCAGAAAGATTTTTGCATTTACTTTAGACATGTCGGTCACGATCCAGTAACCGCGGGCCTTCTTTACCTAAAACGCCGGACTGGCATTGTCCGAAGTTGAAGGGGATATTACTCCTTCGTGCAACGTCTTGTCCACAATGTCCCGCATAATTTCCAACGTAGGCAGGCCATACGTGTAGAACGGGACGCGAACGGGAACTTCATCTACAACTAAAAATTTATACGGCACGACATCACACTGACCAATACGTGTCGTGATCAGGTCGGAATATTCGTGCAGAACCCGATCAAGATCGTCATTTTGCGCAGAGCTAGTCGTGGCCATACTGCCTAGCAAGGTTGAAACTGGGGTAGCCAATGAATGCAAGGGGCACGGAGAATCTGGAGCAAACTTAAAAACGAACTGCCGACCATGGACATCTATCACGTCACGTGCGCGAAACTAAAATTTCACCCCTAACACCACATTGGCAATTAAGCGTGGAACTAGCCAGAACCGATGCGTCCAAGAAAACCGGTTGACCTTGAAATGTAATAACACCGAACAATGACATTCCACAACTTGGCCTTGTAGTGCTGACCGGTCATCCAGTCGGGAAACTATCAGTGGATCCGTGCGTAGCAAAAGTGCCCAAAATTGTTCGCGAACAAAACAATGAGAAGCCCCAGTGTCTAACAGGGTGGCACGTGAAAGTCCGTACAACCACACAGAAACTAAAGAATCACAATGCGTCACGGGAGAAACAATATTCCGGGTATACTCGACGCGCAAAGGGGCGGCGTTACTCAGTTTCCCGAACACTGTGACCTAATGTGTCCCTTCCTGCCACAACGGAAACATGCCCGCGACCCAAGGCTTACACGAGGGAATCGACAGTCAGCCAGGACATGACCGCGCTCACAGCAGTTAGGTCACCTCGATGTAATGGAGCGCTGTGATCTTGCTCGTTCGGTAGTCATATTGCTAGCCGGGAAAGGACTCTGTAAATTATTCGAAGCTTACCCGTGAGTGCCGCTCAAAAGCACGATGTCGGAACTGCGATCTATAGAGGACTGCCACAAGGCACTGCCTCACACATGGTCTAATCACCCGCGCACAACACCTCCTGGCTCCCGATCGGCTGAGGCTACAACGGCCTGGGCGCGGTCAACATGTGCCACAACAGAAGGTCCGGAATCCACCTTTACCGGACGGTAAAATTCCGCCTCCAAGGCCATCTGACGGTCGACCTCAAGGGCCAACTGACGCAGGCCTTCTACGTCCATGGGAGTTGATCGCATGAAGCGATGCGCGCGAGCACCTGGCAACCAACGATCCACAATCCCCTGCACCAGTTTAGGCACCGGCCATTTTAAATTCATTGCTCGGGCGCAATTCAAAATATTGCTGACATACACCGACACTGATTCGTCAGGTCTTGGGAATCTGTCGATGTATCGCCGCTTTGCCCCAGACCAGCCCGGCGGTCCACCAACACACTCTAACAACTGTGTCTTAAACGCCTCGTAGCATGTCCCCGATAGAATAACATGCACCATCAGACTACCGGCTTGTTCGCCTAAACGAGTCGATAAACTCGTCAAAAAGAACCCTTCGCGGTTCACACATTGCAGGCCATAATATATTGCATCGCAGACAGTAAAAAACGTAAAACTGAGTCGGGCTCTACCACTTTTAACAGCGGTATCGAATTCACCCGCTCCATTACCATAGTCTGTCGAGCTGATACAGGTCTGTCATCGATGTCATCCAAGCCTCCGAGGTTGGTATTATTAATGACCCTCAAAGAATTAATGTAGGCCATAACACGTATGCGCAAGGCCGTGACATTCTCACTTCTATAAAATTCGACCCCAGCACTCGTTAAATAATCACAAAGCTGAAAATAATCGTACTGTAGTATGAATTCGGATACTCCGGCCATAGCCATGACGCTAAAAATACTGCCAACCATAAAATCACAGTAGTTGGTCACACAATAAGGCAAATCTAAGCTACCCCTTTGCCACGACGTCCAAGAACATTACCAGTAATTGCGCACTGTTACGTTAAACTACAACGCGAACTGCATAGGCATAAACAGCACCAGCAGAGTCACGCAGGAAATTGAGCCCGTCTCACTCAGACGCTCAGCGCTCAATTATAAATAAACAACACAAGTGCTGCATGCCGGTATCATACGGACACGTCAACTGCGACACGTCCGTCAGGGCCAATTATCCCTATCTCCCCCAACTGCTCAAATTCAGGGACATTTATTAACAAAACTTACAGACTTGCAAGTACAAATTATGATGTTATGATGCACAACAGCATTATGTACGTAAACATTCATTTGATTTTCGTTAATAATCCAATACGGTGGCTGAGTCTAATGGCATAGGTTCAAAAAAGGGAAACGATCCCCTCGCGACCGAAATGGCACAGAGAAAGCAGAATTAACGAGAAACGGAGAAAAAGAAATAAACCACGGAATAAATTAAAACAAATGAAACTACAACTTACCAAGAATAACCAGCTGAAACATATTTGCCATGTCGGCCACGAGAAGACCGGAGCAACACATCGGACGGAGAATGAGTGACGACTGACTCAAGCAAGCACACTCGACCTGGCAGACGGCCGGGAAGAGGGGAGGAAGAGAGGGGAGGCACGGAAACGGCCGACGGAAGCCGAAGATCGGCGAAGTTCAAGTCTCCAAGCATTGGCAGGGGGGGGGGGTCATCACAGTTCACGGGAGCACTCGCTCACAGCACGCGTTTTAAACAAAGATTCCTCTGTTAAGCACTGCTAGTCTTATTCTTGCATTCCTAGTCTTTATCCTTAGCGTGAAGTTTCACCTCCTGACAAATGCTCTTAGAGCTGGACAACCTGTCCAGTTCAACCTTACAATACTGGTAATTAAAGGAGGCTGCGGTGATTGAGGGGTCAGACCTCTCGCCTCCCACCAAGGCGATCCGGGTTCGTTTCCCAGCAGGGTCGGTCCCCGGATTTTTGCATGTGGGAATCGTGCCGGACGATGCCGTTGGTGGGCGGGTTTTCTCGGGAATCTCCCATTTCCCCCGCCCTTTCATCCCGGCACCGTTCCATAATCACCTCATGTTACACCTCTCTTGCACTAAAGACCTCAATGGTAAGCGCTGACCAAAATATCTCGCTCACTCACTGGTAATTTTTAAAAAAAATCATATAAAATTGTTCAAGTTAGCATGTTATATGATTAGTGTTTTCTACAGTTTTAATTTCTATATTTATATCTGTGTTTATTATGGTAATATTACAGGTTATTGATGTGTGTGTTTTAGTAAAGACACATTTTTTAATGTAACTATTTTACAACTATTGCCTGGTGAAACTAGAGTGAGGGATGATAATACCTGTTTTATTTCTCATTGTTCTTACTATTAGGGAACTATAGATACTTCAGTAAATTATTACCGGTATCTCACTTGAAGGAAATATTATAAACAACACTCATAAGTCCCACAGAAAAAGAGAAAATGTGTGCTTAAAATTTGTGTTATTTTGTCATATTGTATGTGAAGATACAAAACTTTTTATGTGGAGACTGGGTAAGTTTTCAGGGATAGCAGAAAAAAGGGAAACCTGTAACTAAAATAGGAGAAATTATTGGTTTTAAAGAGATAATTTTTACAGTTCAGAGTTTATTACAAAATTTTATACAATATCTGTAATAAAAATAAAACAAATTTAGTTACATGTTATAATGTAAGATTCACAAGTACTTACAGAGTACCTTGGAGCTTCATAGTTACACAAATTAAATAACTACACATTTTTTGTGGGAACACGATTTGCGATGCTTCACTGAACAAGTCGTCTTCCTCAGGTAAGTACTTACCTACTCTTTGCCAGAGGAAGCTGACTTGTTCTGCGAAACGTCTCAAATCGCACTTCCGCGCATTATGTGTCATCCTTTTATGTGTGTTACTATCAAGCTCCATAGTACTCTGTAAGTACCTGTGGATCTTACATTTTAATTGGTAATTAGTTGCTTAGCAGCATTTGTCTTTCCTTATAAAAAGACAACTAATTTGTTATTGTTATTAAAAATGTGAATTTTTCTGGATTCTAATTGTCTCAATAAAAGAAACTGACACAAAGTTACACATGTGCATAGACAGTGTCAATTAATATGCAAGTAATAGTAGCTACAAGGTAAAACATATTGGGGTATTTGTAAGCTATGTGTTTTTTTTTTTTCATTGTGCAGTTATCTGATTCTTTTTCATATCTTTTTGTTATTGTTAACTAGCATTTTCAGCTAGGTACTGTATCTATACCAATTACTTCACATAAACTTTACATATATGAGTGAAAAGTTTGAGTTGTGACAAACAGTAGCTGAAATCATAAAATAAGTTGACAATTATGACCATTAAATGTAAACAACAAATGTATGTATTTTCACAGCAAGGAAAACCTTGCATTGTGTACTTAATCATACTTACAATTTGAACTCTTTTTGAATTGTAACTGTTATACCACTGCATCTGAATTTAATTCTTAAATGCATCCTAAAATGTTAATATGTATCAGTTTTTAATTATGAATTTTAAATCCTTACATTTTTTCCTTATATTTAGCATTATACAAACTAAAACCAGAAATATTAAGCATTATACAAACTGAAACCAGACATAAGTACTGTAACTGTGAATTGTAATATGCACTCATCTAGTGCTGCAGAATATGAAAAATTCATTTAAAAAAATAATAAATGCTGTTGCACACAATTTTCTTACTCGTCTTTAAAAAAAAATTGAGAAGACACTTTTCAGGAATAAAAATTAATATTTTTCATACCTAACAATGAGCTACGGTATGTTAAATATTGTGTTGCCTGAGTAAGTAATTAAATTGATAAGAAGAAATTTATTCTTTGACAGCTATATCATAATATTTAACATTGAAAATATTAGCATTAGCAATTGCCAACATAGTTTGTCTTTTATTGCTTATACTCTGTGTATAAAATAAATATTTTAGTACAATAAAAGTATATGAAAGAACTGTAAATTTTTCCCATGAATGTTGTACTCAAGACAACAAATTTTTTGTGAAAAATATTAAATAAAAATTAATAATTTAAGTTTGTATGAAATAGTACATTAATTTTACAGGGGTGAGAGTCTGTTTCAATAATCTTTTTCATATTATTGAGTTGAGATGCTTATGTATTTTGAACTAAGGATGGAATTTTGGCCATGTTTTAGCTGGTCCCTACCCTTGCAGGGTTGCAAGGCTTGGTAGGTGACATCCAGGCTAGAATATAATGGAGACTGGAGCCTGAGCTTGAAGAACAGGGATCAGTATTAACAATGTATATGTCTGTTGAATGGTGTGTTCCTCAGTACAAACGTTCTAAGATTCTTTTAGCCTTTAGCATTGTCCAGACTTACAGGTAGTGTGTAAATAGGGTTATTTGGGAAATTCTAAACTTATTTTGTGGCATGTGGCACAGAAAAATATTTCTACTTGAATTAAAAGAGCCAGAGCAGAGAACAATTTTTTCTCCAAATTTCTTACAGTAAATTTATTTATTTTGCAATAAACATTCTTTACTTTATACTGAATATGGAAATGGAAGCAAACTTTCTTAAAGAAATTTTTAAAAAGACATACTTTTACATTGGCTTATTTGTACGTTTTTAATATTACTTACCAACGGCTCCAAGTTCGGGGTGTGCTATGTTGTTGTAGAATCCATCATAACCTTCATATTCAATGAGCTTTTTCTTTTCAGCATTCGTATTGATACATGGCGTACCTTGGTGTACACAATCAGTCAGCAACCAGTGTATCAGACCAGTTTTATTTGAAGGGAGATGGCCATGAACCCAAGCCTTTGCATTTGGTTTGACTGTAAAATAGTTAATTTTGACAACACAGTATAAGCTGATTCCCTGGTTAACAAGTGTGCACAAAATATGCACAAGTTTTCACTAAACCAAAATAAAAGATACTATTTAAGTACATGTTTGCCAAGGATGCAATTGTCTTTGTCTCAAAAATACTTATTCCTATCAGTGTTGCCAAAAGCTCACAAATGTTATGGATAAGCTTGACAAGACAAATAAATAACTGAAATGTCAGTGTAACCTGTTACTAAACAATACTTTCTGACTTGTGTGAATATGTGTTCCTTACAGACCTTGTATGCTCTCATAATGAGAAGGTTTGACTGAAAATTGTTCATAGGTACCTATTACTTATCACAACTCAGTTTATGAGCAGTGAGTCAGTAGCCAGTTGGTGTATAGCACATTTTAATTATGGAAAGTGTTTAATTTCTTCCATCTCTGCAGAATCATGCAATGGAAAACTAATGTTAAACTTATTTCATGAGTATGTACAGTAGGGGTGGATCTAGAGATGGAGGCGGGGGGCAGACTGCCCCGGGTGCCGGGTTAGAGGAGGCGATGGTGGTGCCAAAAATATTTACATGTGAATGAAATGTAAATGAGTTAAAAAAAGATACAATGTTTACCAATATTTACACTTTTACTAATTTTGAGTTTTTGTATTTTTTGTTGGTATTTCGCAAAGATAAATAACAGAATGCAGTTAAGATATTTTTTAACTTCATGACTTTTATTACCACTAACAAACAATAGCTTTCCCGATACCTGTCATCTGCCATAGATGTTACATACATTTCTTCAGTGTTACCAACTTACTATCAATAAAGTACTTAACACACCACAAAAATATTCTTATTGTCAATAACATTTTTATTAACCTTGAACACCATATAATTTTATAAATACAGTATTTATAATTAGAGTGCACACACTAAAACACTGCTAATGGTACCAGTAGCTAGTAAATACAGGTTTTATATATTTCTACTCAAATGTTATACCTTTATCTACGGGAGCACAAAAAATGTATGCAAGATTTGGATTGATCAGACTGTTTGAAAAGGGGGGAGGGGGGAAATCACAATTCTTGCCCTAGGCGAAGGAAAGCCCAGATCCATCCCTAAACCACAGTACTTACATATGTATGTCACAGTGCAATAGTGATAAAAATGTTTCATAAGTCAGTTAGTACAACAATCACATGTTGAACTGAATACATATGGAAATAATTGATAAGTGAACGGCCTAATGGTCTTGTATTTACAAGCCAATTGTGAATTACAATTAAATAGATGCTTTTGTTACAAAACCTTCATTCTTCCACTGCACGTTCACATTCAAGACAACCTGAAGATGGCTTTGTTAATTTAAAAAAAGATTCACAGTGGCTGTAACATGGTATATAAAGTATGAATATGAGATATTTAGTGTCCAATGCCCTATTGGCCTCCTGCACCGGCAGAAAGAATTTTGTAAATTTGAGTCAAAAAAGGTTTAAAAGAAGTTCTGGCCACGGGCGCTACTGATGAAGTCGACATGGTCATGCTGTTCTGGAGATGTCGGGTATTTGTTACATGTACGTTACCTTTGGTCATTGTAAAACACAGCTCAAACTCAAAACAAGACACACATCAGCAAAGAAGCAATGCATCAAAATATGTGAATCAAGTGTAAATGTCATCACTAAAAAGTATTCAAAAATTTTCCATAATTGGTTTTAACCACTTAAAAATGGTGGTTACTGTATTCCTGATACTATATTATCAAATTTAACATTAACGTACTATATATTTAAATGAATTGCTGAGAAAAACAATGGAAAACCCAAAGTTATAAATAGCACAACTTACTTGTTTTTCCAGGTGTAGTTGTTGGTGATATAGGTTGTGGAGGAGTCTCAGTGTTGTTTTGCGCCTCAACATAAATGCTTACGATGATCAAGATGCAGAAGTATTGAGACATAATCTGAAATGAGGCATTGTATTAAAAGTTACAATTAATTAAAATTAATTCTTGTACTGTAAATATTAACTCATTTTTAATAGATTAAAAAATATTTTTGAAAAAGTGAATTAATGTAGGTATAAAGAAAACTGCTTGAAAATTTTTACTTTTTGTGATATCCTTAATATTTAGAAAAAATCAGTAGAATAATATTATATCAGCATTGGGATGGATAATAAAAATAATTAGCAGTTAAAATTAATTGTAGAAAATTCAGGTGACTTTTTAACTTAATTGCTAATTTTGAAACTAAATAACTGCAATTGTTAATTGTTAATATTGCTAATTAACTATTGAAAGCAGCAGTAGTTAATTTCTGGAAAAACAAATAAATATAACAGCAAGCAGTATTTTCGCACGATACACATTTGTTGCCACTAATGCTACGTTTATGATATAAAATGAATTATACATGACATCGTAGGTGGCACAACAGTCTTGTACTATACCCAATATTATTATATTATACATAATACGTGAGGCATAGGGGTGCACATTTTGAACGTATATTGTAACAGTGCAGTTATACGTGTGTTGCTATTTCCTTGTGTGTATGTGTTTGTTTGTGTGAGTGTGTGTGCATGTGTACATATGTGTGTGTGGAGGAGTAAGTGGGTGCGCACACACACACACTTCATCAGTGTTGTATTTTATTTCTAAAAAGCAAGGGATGAGCTGAATGGGCCTGCTCCCCCTTTTTAATTTTAATAGAATTGGTTGATGTTCTCTGTGTGAAACGTTTACTATATTAATCAGTTTTATAGGACTAGTGTAGAAAGGTACAGTATGTGCTCTGGAAATAGATGTAAATAGTAATAAGAATCCAAAACATAACATGTCATACTTAACTTGTAGTAGTGTTAAGAATATTTACATAAATTTTTTGTATCAACACTGAAATGAACTTTATTTGAAAGACAAAACCCTACCACACATATTTAATTTAAATTGCAATTTCTTCATATGTACATATACATAATATAGCTTAAACTAAAAAAAAAAGTTTTGACTACCGTTAATTGATTTGTTCGTGGTCTTGCATGCAACAATTGAGGAACTTTCATACAAAACTGTACATGTCCGTTACTGATAAAAATGTAGGTTTGATATTTCCTTAATTAAACTACGCAATCATATTATCACCTTGCAAAACCCAACATATCCAAGCAAAATACAAGTCTGCAATAAAATATTTTGTACAAAACTAAACACGTCCATTTACACTTGTCCCACTTATCAGGTGTAGGTTAAATTAATGTACAATAATGCTCCAAATAAATTTGGGTTATTACAGGGTTTTTTTTTGCTGGGGCATATTTTGTGTATGATTTCGTACAAATATTACTACACTGTATTACATATGTTAGAATAGATATAAAACCATTATTAAACTATATATACAATTCCACGTTGTAACTAATTATTGAATTATTGCTTTTAAGCAGGTAGTAACTCAACCAAAAATTACTGACTAGTGCTTTAATACAGAGAAGATGATAAACGTAATTAATTTCATGCTGCCCTCTTGTGTGATACAGAAGCGCAGACTTGTAATTCACACAGAGTACATATGTACATTAACATTATAGTAATTACACTGTGAACTGCGTGTATTTGATATTTTGGTTGGAAATTCATTGCTTAGACATAAGCCATTTCTCTATATCTTTTCTGTAACATAAGTTAAGCCTACTCTATCACATTTCTGCAGAAAGAAAATGTTTTTTGAAAATTATTGTTTATTCCTTAAGTGTTAGAGAAATAAATACAATAAGCAGGAAACAAAATCAAAGTAAGAGCAAACTGAATGTGCAGAAGCAAAATTTGGTTGATTTTTTATAATAATAGTACAATAGGTTGTATGTATTTAGTTATGCTCCAAGTCAGTGAACCCTACTTCAATTAAATATTGGAGGGTCAGTAACTCAGACCACCCTTATAATGCAGGGTTTTTTGTTTTCTCCCCTGGAAAAAATTGGATTTGAATATGTAAAATGTATGTGTATTTAAACACTTTTTGTTCTTTAGTTTAAATTGCATTAGCATTTTGGAGAGAGGGGGGATGAAATAGCCCTTTGCCCCTCCTGGCTAGTTACCCCCCTCCCCCTAATGGTCAGTGTGCCATTGCTCCAGGTTATAGAATATGCTTTTTATCATTACAAATAAATGCAGATTCAGTCTTTTTTAATTCCCGAATCACATTAACAGACAGTGAAAAATCATTTTCATCTAGGAAAATGATTAATCATTTGTGTCATATGCTTCGAATGAGCTGAATCTCACAATCTACGTCAAAGGCTTTGAGTTGAAGGCAAGAAGTAACCAATTGCTATACTCATTCCATATCAGTTTAAGTTGGCGAAGGTGAGGTGCGGGTAGTCTTGCAGTGTGGGAAACTAGAGCTGCACTGGAGGCGGTGTTTTTATAGCAGGTGGAGCCGAAGGAGGATGGGAGGATCATGCAACAATGTGGGTGTTTATCACCCGAATGGGAGAACGTGTAGGTGCTGAGGTAAGGAGTTGTGTCGGAGGGTGGGTAATGGGTGAGGATGGGGTTGAGATGGGAGTTGTGGTGGAGGAAGGGGTAGGAAGGAAAGTGGGCCCGCTAGGCGACTGCGAGACCAGCCGAACGATAGCGTGGCAGTTGAGAGGTAGGTAACGTCGGGCGGCAGCGGAGACTTACCTTTGAATCCAGTACACCCCTGTCTCAGAATCCCTAACCTCCAGTGTCCTCTGAAAAAGCTTTGCAAACTTCTGCCTGGCCTTCAGCTTCCTTCCTGACCGCTTAGGCATAGCCTGACAGTAGATCAGATAAGCAAGGAATGGGTAGCATTGTTGAAAGGGGTCCAGCGGTTGCTGGTCTTCCAAGCCTGGAACTGTAGGCGAGTTGCAATAGATATCGTGAACTGAACTTCAGTGGCTCGTACTCTTTCTTATGTACTCTCTTTGGGCAGTCTGCAGTGATTGGTCTGCCGCTTGCCTAATGAGAAATGGTGCGGTCATAAGGGGTGGTTCCTCCTCCTCCTATTGTCTTCCTTTGTGCTGCGGATGGCATGCTTGCAGGCGGCAAGATGTCTCGTAGAAAATACAATACTAAAAATCCTTGCTCTAGGTCTGGGGCGCAAAAGGACAGCTAGGGAAGGGTTAGGAAGGTTTTAAAATTTACTTGACGTCAAGGTAAAGTACACTGACATGTGCTGGGATAACTAGGGTCGAAGAGACTAACGTAAGGTGTGGAAATATGAACGGGCAGAATGAGGTTGTGGCTTCACAGCTCTGGATGCTTTGAGCATGCGTCAAAGTATCCATACATAGAATATAAAATACGTTTGGTTTTGTAATGGGGTGCTGTTGCAGTTCCTAGCATGCTAAAATTCTGAACCCTGAATTAATAATTTAACAAAATATCATATACACACTAAACATAAAATTAATGGACATTTTATGTATTCAAAAACAATATTCCAGCCAGTTCATTTTCTTTTTGTTTGTTTCCGATACTGAATATGGTAGTTGGATAGAAAGCAGCATCCCAAAAATTTTCCGGTCACCCTTTGTCATATAGAAGGCCAGAGTAATTGGTATAGCATAGGTACCCCATAAGGAATACAGTATCAAATAAAATCATGGAGGAGCTCATGTTTTTAGCTATCAAAGTTGAAAAAGAAACAAGTAAGAGAATTCATAGAATGTCTGAAAGCTACAGAAAGTCACTACAAGAAAAAAAATTTCAGTCGAGTGTACCTGCCAGGAGATGTAAACTTTATAAGTAAATTTCATCAAATGTAGAACAATTGCCTTGAAAAACCTCTCCGTGGAAGTATGTTATTTTCCAAATGTTCTTTAATAACTTAAAAATGGATTCAGATTCCCATCCCCAGCAAGAGTTGTATGCACTTACAATTACAAAATTATAATCATATTGAAATATATCCCTTAAAGTAGCAAGCATTGATTACAATGGTCTGATGCATGTTACAGATTCACCAGAAATAAACCCTCATCTACTCTAATACTGTGTTTTGATATGCAGCAAAACTCAACTTCTGCCAAAAATTCTGTTCAAGAAACATTCTGTGCATGTCTGTTAGCACGCTATATTTTTTCAAGAAGTTGTCTTTGCATGTCAGTTAGGATTCAATACTTTGTGTTTTTCGGTATGAATTTTAAACAGTTCTCTAATTTGTAATTGTTGAGGTTCACCAAATCGCAGTTCCCATGTTGTATGTACATTAATGAATTGACTTTAAAAGTGGGCTCCAGCGAGTGTAAAATATATACTATTAGTTTTCTCAGCTTGGGGCGACAGTTTTCTGCCAGCAGATGAGGGGTTTGGCAAAGTAGAAAAGATTTTGGGAAATATTGGGAACTCTAGGATATTAAACGATTAGTTACTGTACATACAAAACTATTCAGCTGTGAAGGGTCAAACAACATATTGTGTTTAAAGAATAGTGCATACTTGTTGAAACAAAGGAAAAGGTGTAGTACTACATTATAACATATCCTTTATGTTTGTAAGATCATCCCATCTTCACTGCTATCAAAAACAATTCTAGGCCTATTGGGAATCACAGCAAAACCGAATGTATAATCCTTCAGTCAGCTTCTATTGATGATAATGATGGCAATTAATTACAAGAATGCAACTGTCTGGTTGAAGCCATAGGTTTACATGTGTAATTTATGCCATGATACTTAATTTCTTATTTCATAAATATGTATGGATCAGCATTGCCATGGGTGTAGAACTCTAGTAGAGCCACTTTGGAATAGTAGTGCAAATGTTTAGAAGAGGGCCGATGTGATGTTTGTTGAAAAGTATCTTGCCTAGAAAATTGTTATGAACTTAATATAACATATCATTTGCAATGCATTGTTTAATAATAACTAATTATTATAACTTTAAAAAGCTGAGTGTTTTTCATATCGATACATAGTTTTGTAGTCTCGGATAGTCTAACTCTAGTATTTAAAATCTTTATATTAAAGTATTGATAGCTTTTGGCCATTCCGTGATCCTTTCGTTTGGTTTCCTGATATGTTTAGTGGGTTCAGACTTTTAGTTGCTGTTATTTTCAAGAAAGACTGTAAAATATAAGGGTTCCAAGTACTAGAGTGTTCTACGAGGGTCTGGTGGCTGTGTTTTCCTATGCCAATCTCTGTCATATAGGCATGCACCATCATCTTACTGTTGGTCAGTTTGTTTTGAATCATTCTTTCGTGAAGTCATGGTTGTGTACTGAGCAAATTGATACACAATTTCAGCAAGAGTGGACGCGTCACAAGGATTACGGCCATGATTGTATTATGAAGTAGAAGAGGAGTGGCAAATTTTAAGAAAATAGCCAACACCCATAGCCATAATTTTTTTGAATCTTGTTTCTCAGACAATTTCATCTTGGTTTTAAATTTTCATTCCGCCTGCATGCTTGATTGTTAAGAGTGTCTGATAGAAGTTTTCCTTTCCTCCTCCTTAAGTTCTGCTGCATCGTAATGACAGCACATTGTTTTTCATGATTTTCATTGCCTCGTTTGAATACTGGATAAAGCCCAGTAGCAACCAATGTTGGGCCAACATTGAAAATTGGTTGGAGTAGTTGGCATTATGTTGTGTTGGAAAACACAACATAAATCCAATGTTGGGGCAATGTAGTATGCCAGCAAATATGTTTGAAAATTTATTATAATTGCAATAATTAGCAACATTCTGAAAATAGTTATATTAATGTAGAAAATGTCTGAATATATTGGAAGACAAAAATATTGTTATTTAAATTTTGTGGGTTGAATTTTGGCAACAAGTTGGTAAAAATACTGTTGGGGTTTAGTGTGTATAATTACATTAGGCCAATGTCGTAAAACCAGCATTTTACACATAGAGTTCGAAATCACGTTTTTAAAGTACAACATAACCAATCATTCAATTTATAACGTAATAAGGGTACTTACTTTTAAAAAAATGAATTCTAGGTAATTTTTGTTCTGTTGTTTATACGTTGGAAATCCAACTGTTGGATAGTAGGTTGTGCTCAGTACGTTGTATGTAGGTTGGCTGAGCATTGGTAACAAGTTGGTAATCATACTGTTGGTGTTAGATTTGTAATTTTACATTGAACCACTATTGGTCAAACTGCACATTTTTATAAAAAAAACTCTAAAATACATTTATAAAGACATCAATGCCCCTTGTATTTAAGAAAATATGATGATGGTATAAATAAAGTTCTACATTTTATGAAATACATAATGTTGGTTACATGTTGGCAACCTGTGGAAAATAAAAACAGTCAGGTGAAAGTTGTTTTCAGTAAATTTGGTTCTACAGTGTATAACCCACATTATGCCAACCACAGAAAGTCTTTTGTTTGGAAGTTGACTGATGTTGGCAACACGTTTGTAAACAGATTTTCCCAGTGACACAAATTGTGTTTCTTTTTAAAAACTACTTCATTAGATTAGAAATTGCAAGACAATATTTAAGACAGTATTTCTGTAAATTTTAATTTCTTGGCTAATTGTTAGGTACCAATTGATAAACACACCGTTGGCAATATGTATGCACCTTTACGTTGGGTTAACGCTGTGTAACCCACAGGCCAACCACTGAAAAGATTTGGTATGCAGGTTTGCTGTACTAAACACAACATTAGCAAAAGATATATCTTTCTTTGGCATTGTAAATTCAGCTATTAAATTCACATTTGTCTTTTATATATCATTGATCAACATGTGGCAGCGTAGAGCAATTGGTAAGGCAATGGACTGCTAGTAACAAGGACTCCGATATAATCTCTGACTGTGGTTCGAATCTACTTTCAATATTTTTTTTATTGATTTTAATAATTTGTGTAACCACAAGAAGTCTGAAATAAAAGTAACTAAGCAGCCAGTTAAAAAATTGCTGAGGACGTAGTTTACACAGATCTGTAGAGTCCAGTCAGCTGGTCGTCGAACGCATGACATTTCAGGATAACAACTCATGATTCTAATTTGTATAGAAAGGTGCATTATTAACTGCATAGTGTGAGGCACTTTAAAAGATTAATGCTATCCAAATTAAAAGCCACACGTGTCTGCAGCCACATAATGCCCAGTATTGACTACTGTGGCATGGTTTAGAACAATCACAGTGAATGTTAGGCTATGTGACTTCAGAAACTTAAAAATACGCATGTCAGATTTATATTTAACTTCAAAGTTGGTGACAGTGTAACCCTGTACCTCAGAAAGCTGTCATGGCTTAAGGTAGTGAAAAGACAAAACAGTCATTCTCTGTTCTTGTTGTATAAAGCATTTTGCCTACCAGAATGATTACCATACTTTAAACACATGCTCTAAAATTCTGTACCAAACTAAATTTTATTGCTAATCCATCATTACTGCTGCATCGAAGTCTTGGAACTGCTTCTAATTGGAATACAAATATGTAAAAAGTTTTTGTACCTTTTAGAAAGTAGTTAATAAAATCTTACTTGCCGAGCTAAATGTACTGGGTTACATTTATAAATTGAATTTAATGCTTGTTTTGCATACTTACATGAGTACATGTATTTGCGTGATGTGTGTTAGTGTGTATGTGTGTGTGTGTGTGTGTGTGTGTGTGTGTGTGTATACGTGCAAGAGATAGAGTGTGTGTATGTGCTTAATTTCATGAATGTTTGTGTGTGTTTGTGAATGTTTTAACGTCCTCCACATCCTTCTCCTCTGCCCCTGAAGTTTTTACCATGTGCAATCCTTTCTTATTTTTTGTCAGTTAACCCATTCAGTTATCACCTTCACTATCTTAGATATATTGTATGTAGACAAAGTTTGTGTTGTATTGTACTCAATTAGTTGTTACATGTATTTTATTAAGTTTTTTCATGTACAGTAATGTTTATAAAAGAGTGAACAGGTGTAATGGGCCCAGTGGAAGACAAAGCAATATGCGTTAACTGTGCCGGAAAGCCGCAAAATAATAAATAAATAATACAATTTAAGGTAGACATGTTGAAGTTTGCATGAAAGCACCTCAATTCAGTTCAACAGTTACAGTGCTCTGATAATACGAACACTGTAAATCATAAGTGAATTGCTTTTATACTCCTGCTGGAGTGAAAGAAAAAAAATCTAATTTTATATAATTATGACATTTAGAGACAATTTTATTGTGAACTGTTTGAACCATGATTCTCCATCTACTGTATAAAATTGAGAAACTATTTATTACAGCCTGTACTTAAGTGCATTGTGCTGATTATGAAAATCAGTGTGAGAATGTATTAAGTCATGATAACATTTAATAAATTTTAAGTTAGTTGCATTAACTGTAGTCTACGAAATTTAAAGAGGGGGCCCTTGCTAAACAGAAATTTTTGTAATATCCCTGCAATAAACAATTTTGTTTAGTATTCCATACTCATGATTACATTTTCCAGTACATCTGTTAGCAATATTTGTATTGTAATTATTGTTATTATTATAAACTATTTAACAATATGTATCTCAGGTAAGAGTTTTGTAAGAAAATTATCTTTTCTATATATTGTCAAAACTGTTGCTAATTTTGACCAAATATTTTCTGAGGGAACTTACACTATGCTGGTTTATTTTTGATACAGTTTTGGTAAATTGCATAGTTCATTTGAATTGTCAGGATCATAACATAATTTTGATGCTGTGTTGCTGTTTTAATTTTTTTTAGAATTCATTAAATGTTTTTCTTTTGTAAATCCTCATTATTTCTGTTAGATGACTAGAATTTTGTAAAACGTTGTTTTTTTTTTTAATGGGTTTTAAATGTGTTATTTTTGTTATCCTAAAAATTGAAACAATGCTACAAACAGTTGTTCTGTCTCTCTCACCTTAACAAAACTATACATTAGTAGTTGGAACAGTGATTCAGATATTATTTTACTTAACAGTTATAATTATTCGGAATAACTGTTTAAAAATAAAAATAAAATTATGGATGTGTACTGTAAATTTCGTCAAATGTTGTTTCTTTCAAACTTATAATATTATGTCTTTACATTTACCTAGAAGCTGTAACTTTTTTCATTTGCAACTCTTTGTGTTACAGCGAAGAAGCTGTGGAAAAATAGAAGTTGGAAGATAATGCAACAGGAAGTGTGTGGTCTAACTTTCACTGCAGCTGCGGCATGCGGCAGGAAGGAAGTGGTTCGATAGTGTTTAGTAGACGTGGCTTACACACACTGTTTGTGGCTCCAAGTGACATTAAAACTGATTTTATTTAAGTTTATCAATGAATATCTGTATTTTGAGTAGTCCCGTGATACTGTTGGCAATATGTACAGTCTATCAGAAAAAGTGTGGTGGTTTGCGCTTTACACTCGTTTGTTTGTGCTGATTCTGTCAGCATTTATGAACTTGCTCATACCTGATCATGAAGCTGGAGTTTTTCTTAGCCCCTCCGACCCACTGGATGTAAGAAAATCAGTGGCAGACGACATTGTAGGCTCTTTCTTTGGCGGCCTAGTGCGATGGGATGCACAGTATTTTCTTCACATTGCAAAGTATGGCTATACTTATGAGAATTGCTTGGCTTTCTTTCCTTTGTTTCCATTACTAGTGCGGTATTTGGCTTGTATTCTTCATTTTTTAACCTCATTCCTCTCTTATCATTCTGCCATTGTAATTAGTGCAGTCATCATAAACTTGATTGCTTTTGTGCAGTCTGCTGTTTTGTTGTTCACACTTGGCTTGTATGTGCTCAAAGATGAAGCTCTTTCGTACAAGGCAGCCATTTTGTATTGTGTGAATCCTGCCAGCATATTTTTCACAGCGCCATATTCAGAGACATTGTTCGCAATGCTTACGTTTTATGGCATGCTTAAGTGTGTTACAACAAAAGGAGGTGAAGATTTTTCTCTTCAGTGTGGGCTTCTGTTTGGTCTTTCTGCTGTTTGCAGATCAAATGGACTTTTAAATGTTGGTTTTGTAGTCTATGAAAAATGTGTTATTTTTATTAAGTTTGTTTATATCAAGTTCATTCAAAACTATAATGTAGTCAGGAATAACATGATCTTGGTATTACCACTTATAGTATTTCCATTTATTCTTTCAGTTGTTTCATTTCTTGTAACAGCAACATTGTCTTTGATTCCATTTATAGGCTTTCAGATGTATGGGTATGATAAATTTTGTACTGTACATAATCACAATCTTCCTGAATTTATTGTTGCATATGCTAGAGCAAACAAATTTGTACTACCTGGTATAAACCATACAAATTCACTTCATCACTGGTGTTCATCCTCTGTTCCCCTTGCATATTCATATGTGCAGCAGCATTACTGGGATGTTGGATTTATGAAATATTATCAATGGAAACAAACACCTAATTTTCTTCTTGCATTTCCTGTAACAATTACTATCCTTTCTTGCTCAGTAAAATATTTCTGTGAGAATTGGCGCTTATGTTTTTCTTTGAAAAATATTGCAAGAAATGCAGGTAATGATGAAATGAAAAATGGTTCTACCAAATTAAAACATACCATGGCGGTTTTTGTGTTCGTTGTCCACACATTTTTTCTGACATTTTTTTGTGTGGTTTGCATTCATGTTCAAGTGACAACACGTCTGATTGCATCAGCTAGTCCAATGTTATATTGGTTTACTGCGTATTTATTTCCAAGTGCGGGTGAAACTCCACCTTCTGATAAATTGGCAATGCATTTAAAGAACAGCAGCAGGAGATCATCAAAGCAGTTTGTGTCAGAAAATGTAGAAACTTGTACCAACTTAAGCAGTCGGTGGAAAGTGTTTATTTTGTCACCAAGGTATTTGCCAGCAAGTGCAAATATGGTGAGAATGTATTTCTTTTTGTATTTTTTTATAGGGACAGTTATGTTTTCAAATTTCTATCCATGGACATAATTACAGTTCATCAAATCATGCTGGTGATTGATGTATTCCTTAAATGTAACCATTGTAATGATAGGCCTACCAATATTTTTGTCATTTATATGCGAATAACATGTTCAGGATGCTGAATAGTGGAATATCTCTTACCAAATAGATTTGGTGGCTTTTAAGTGAAATGAAGTTCAAAGACAAAAACATGCTATAGTCTATCTCCTGTAAGAATTTCACTTTTGTACAGTTATGAGACATTTATTTTTACAGCTAGTGCCATGGAATGAACAGTGTTTTCCTCTGTCACACGTGATTTTTTGCTCAAACACACTAAGCTGGCTCTCAAACGTGCACAGCACAGCAGAATGAAGAAACTTATACATGATTGTCTTCAAAACTGTTAAAAACTGGAATTCTTGTACGAGACAGACATTACATTTGGTTTTATGTAAAGAATTTGTAAAGATACACTGTTGAAAAATTGTCTGTATTATATAACACATCAGTGTATCAGTGTTAGTTGATGTAATAATTTTATATATAAAATACAGTAGTGTTTTATTGTATTCTATACAGATTACGAGCTTTTAATTGATTTTGATTAAATGCAAGATGAATGGGCATAACAAGCTAATTATCTCTATGTAATTTGTGTGGCTGATACTAGCAGATAGTTACAAAAATTAAAAAAAATTGAAAGGTACACATGGATAATGGAAATTTCTGGAACTTTGACCATGTCCTTAAAAGGCCTTGAAAAGTCCTTGATTTAATTCAGTCCTTGAAAAATCCTTGAATTTTTTTAGTTTACTTACCTAATAGTCTACCTATTTTCTTAACATTAAAATTCTTTCTCAGAAGTATGAAACCATATTTTGTGTACACATTATTTCTGTAATACACTAGACCCCCGATTTTACGAACCCAGGATTTTACGAAGGTAACGATTTTACGAATATACTCTCGGGAACCGTCAAAAAATTGAAAAAATTATAAAAAAAAAAGTTAAAGCTGTTGATAAATGTGACGGCGCACATCTGAGAGCAACGTTCGGCCGGTGAGCACTATGTACGTTAACACAGTTTGTCTACCCTTATTTCTTTTTAATAAAGTGAAAGCTTACTCTTCGTAGATAACAAGGCAGTGACAGCTAGAGTTACATGCTTGTCACAGGGACGGCAGATCACCCCCCCTCTCCCACATACCTTCCGAACATCAGCGTGGGAAACAACTTGAAACGCGTTTCCCAAGAAATTTCAATCTATATTCTCACGCCGCGCCCCCCACCTTGACAGAAAAATATCTTGCAGACATCCAACCTGAAACCCTCCCCTTCCCCTAGCCCATATCAGCCTACTTTCACGTGTATATAATGCCGGTAAAGATAATCTCTATTACAGTGTGCACCACAGGATTTTTCGTATTCCCACCTCTACCCGCACCCAACCACTGAAAATGGCAAATAATCACATTTCTTGTGTGTTATTTTTCGAGTTTTTGCAGTTTATAGTAGTTTATTAATTTTGCTGGTGAAGTGAGAAAATTCTTGAGTTGCAAACTCCTCCAGGCTGTAGGATTTCTGGCTCCGATGCTGTGGTCAGGGCATCGGCCTAATGAAATTTCTCCGTGACGCACGTGTCTTTTGTCTGCGTGAGAATACTGCGCCCGAGGAGGGGGGGGGGAGGGAGAGAGTGTGTGTGTGTACGTATGCGTGCGTGACTGCAATCTAGAAACAAGACAAAGAAAGAGAGTGGGACGTGTTATCAGCACTACACATCAGCAAGTCAACGATTTGAAAGTAAACACGACTGGGCAACGGGTAAGAACGGCATTAGTGACTAAGTTTAGACTCGTTGACGGCACCGTTTTTGCATTAACTCGACTCTTGAAGGGGTGTGCCATCGTTAAAAGGGCACAAGTACCGAATATAGTCCTGCACAAAGGCTTGTCTTCAAACTTCTCTTGATTTTTTTTCTCATAATTTTCGTATTGCAAAGGATAGCACACCAGCCTGGTGGCTTCCGAAAAAATGTTGTGTGCGACACTAATTTTAGTTTCTTTTGACAAGAGTCTTGTAAACCTTTTTAGGTTTATTTTTCCACGCAATGCTACGGACATCATGACAACACGAGCGCGTTCAGTCATCCGGGCTTTGTGTTTTATTATTTTTGTTACGTGGATTGGTGGTATCGATCGTTCGTGGGTGTGATTTTAATTGGAAGACATTTGTCTATTGATACAAACTTAAATTGAAGTTATTATTTGCAGTATTTCGTGTGAAATGATATGGATGTCAGACTATGTATTCGCGAGAAGATACTCGGTGCTTGGTGTTTATTTTTCTCTCTTTTTTCTCCAGGACACGGGTTGGTCATATTTACCGTTCAGGGGTACCATTTTAATCGGAAGACGTCAGTCTTGTGATGTAAATTTATGTTTTGATGACAATTTGTCTTACTTTCCCACAAAATACCACGAAAATCGAGATTCCACTGGATATACTTTGCGGAAAAAATGCCATTTTAAAATTTGGTAAAGGGGTTGGAGGCAAAATTGTCCTCAATCAATTTTACGAAGGTAGCGATTTTACGAATGTCATAAATGGAACCGTCAGTATTCGTAAAATCGAGGGTCTAGTGTATAATTTACTTGATAACAGACTTTTGCAACATCTGTGAAATTGATACACTTTCTGGCATATCACAGCATGTTAGGTTACGCCTAGTGTTTTTTATGTGATCGCGACAAGTAGTAATCTGCATCTGCTAGAGTTTAGTGACAAAGTTATTTTGGAAGAGAAGAGGCTCAAAAAAGTAACCTAAAGAGCTTTGAAAAGGAAATGTAGCCGTTAAAAATTGCAATATTTACGAGAAAGTATTAAAAAATAAATTACGTATCAGGTGTGAGAAAAGCTAGCGTGCAGTGCATGCTGCAAAGCTGAATGTCTTCCACGTTTTTCAAGTCGAAGTTGCCCAACCACTTCCGAATCGTGTTTTGTTCGAACGATCTTGCACTGTAGATTGCTCAATTAATGACAGACGATATTTCACTTTGTTTACTTATTTTTTATTTATTCAGTTACAGCATGTAATTCGTAGTAATTTTAATACCTTGAATTGGGAATAAAATACTCTAGTGTGTGCTAATACTTAAGCAGGAGCATGGCATCAGCCATATTTGTGTACATTAGAACCGGTAACAGACTGAATTTTTTTGAAAACAAAATGTCTTTCTTGAAAAAGTAGCCTACTTATTTTGTGATTCAGTGTAATTTATTTTCATGAAAATTTTTAATAAATATGGAATTTCATTAAATATGAAGGTGTTAATTTTAAATTAAATTGAAATGTTCTGGTTCATTTAACATTGGTGAACTTAATTTCTGGGGGAGGGGGGGGACTGTAATAGAAATGTTGCAAATGAAACCTTAAACATTAAAAAAAAAAACTTGGCGTGTTGAATGTAATTCACTGCGGTCCTTGAAATATTAGTTGACAGTCCTTGAAAAGACCTTGAAAGCCCTTGAATTTTAATTGTATATTGCTGTAAGAACCCTGATTACAAAACAGTTTTAAAAAAATTGCATTGTATCATAGAGTGAATGCACTTGTTGGCAAAAAAATCAGCAGAGAACATCACTTGGTAAGCGTGAATGGAAAAGCTATAAAATAAGTACAGTGAACCCTCGATAACTCGGACTAAAAGGGGGGAGAAGCTGTCCGAGTTACGATTTGTCCGTGTTATCGAGGGGCGTCCGGGGAGGTGTGGTAATCAGTCAATCACAAGAAACGCGAGGAAACCAGTACGCTATCATTTCTACAGGCAAAAGAGGCAGCAATATATACTGCTTTGTACGTATCAATTTACAGGAGGGGGTAGTGGGGAAATTATCACTGTAATGGGAGAACTATAAAAGAAAGAATGTCAAACAACCTGGGTCGGCAGATTCTTTTTTATTTATTTTTTATGCTACTTCTGGCTGATATTTTTTTTATCTGTGCAAGCTGGCACCAAGGCACCCTTCTACCACATAAAAGTTCTCACGCCCTTCTCCCGCCTGGCTGACGACAGTCTGCGCGTGCGTGTGTGTGTTTGTGTGAGATAAGCTAGGGAGGTAGAGCACGAGCGGAAGTAGTCAAGGTCAGTCTCAACAGCAATAAAAACACCGCACGTGACCACACGCAACTCACAATATGTTTACGTTAAAAATTGCTCTACATCAGCATGTCACAGTGTCTGCAGCCAGCTGCTAGTTTCCTACGATAAATTGTTTTTTTTTCCAGGGTCTCTTTGTTAGAATACGAGGCCAGGAGCAACGCAAATCTCAGTCTACCTTTCCTCCTTTTTTTTTGTTTATTTGAAGTCTACGGCCGTGGTTGAAGTGATAATGTGCGCTCATAGACCTCTCTTCATACTAGCTGCGTCTTCATTACACACTCTTTACACTTAAAATAAATTTCACAGATACCATCAACGTTAACGGGAACTCAATAAAAGCCCATTTGTTTTTACAATTTAACTTTTTCAAAAGTGAGGCCCTCTAGAATGTGCGACCCGGGGCAAGAACATCTTTCTGTCCCCTTCCCTTTTTTATAATTTATTAAACCCTGTTTTTTTTTTTTTTTTTTTTCGATATCGCGCCGGTTTCTAGCGTAGTGGATTAGGCGCCAGTTTACGGAGCGAGAGGCCCTGGGTTCGAATCCTTGCTCAGGCATGGATGTTGTGTTGTTCTTTCGCCTCACTTCACCCTCACCCGCTTGTAAGACGTCGTTAAAGGGCCGTAAAACCCTCTCACCACCTTGCCTACATTGTAATGCAAGCCAATGGCTTTTAATTTTTTTTATTAATGTCCGGAACAATTTGTTTTGCAATCTTGAATTTATCCCACATAATAGAACAAAAGAAATTTCCTTTTAGGTGACAATGTGACATGTAGTTACCGTCAAATTCACCAGCATCATACTGAAATGTTTATTTACGACGCACATACGTGTGTGGCCCGCGCGGTGAAGTGGGAGTAGAGATAAAGAAGGGAGGTCCGCCTGCTGAGTTGCATCTCTACTCGCGCGCCTCGCTAGCAACATTTAACCACACGGAACTTGCCACATATTTTACGGTGGGATGATTAAAGGCTACGTAGCGATGAGCAACTGCTTTTAAAGCTTAATACTGTTTTTAAATAAAACGTGATGGATTTAAATGAGGCA